>CAMKVN010002342.1:0-13977 GCA_946474995.1 Funneliformis geosporum
ATTTGATAATTGATTCATATAGCTAAAATGGATTCGTGGGCGGTCAGGAATCTTTTCTGAGTACTATTTCGAATTCTATCTCAGTAACCCCATATTTGCCCTACTATTTTCTCCAATCTAAATACTTTAATAATGTAATCAATCTACCATATTTTCTCAAATATCATCCCTTGAAGATTGACTGAAATGTTACCTTTCAATTATTACATGATAATGAGCAAAGTCCTTCACGTCCTTCCAAGCATCTTATATAAAAAATGAAAGATCAAATTTATGTTAGAAATGCTTTCTTCTTTTGAGGTTTTAAAGAAAAAACATTCAAACTTATATTAACAAAATTGGACTTGTTGTAGATGTCAATATATTTTTGAAGACTTTAATTACATCTGGACTTGTTCACTTTTATCTCTTACTTTAATCAACATTATTGATTTCACAAAACTGGATCTCTCTCAATAATTGCAATTTCTTACTGATAGTCAAAATGCTATACAAATGACTATTTGCAAATTAATGACAGCTTCCTTTTGGAACATCAATCATGATAAAACAAATTTCTGCTTCATTGATCTTATTAAAGGCATTGTCTCATCCGAAATGATCGACTTGATACATCTATTATTAATAATTCCTCTATTACCACTTCACTACTTACTATCTTATACTTTCTATTACATATTCATTTCTGTATCCAAATTTGAAAAGATAGATGTGAATCATTTATTTAAGCAGAAAATTAGCTAACATATTTGTACAAAATAAAAAGTACAATTGGAATTCTAGTGGCTTTTTACACTCTTTCTATGATATTTTAATTACACCTTTCTCCTTTATTTTCTTCTTTAAGTATGATACCAACTGATCAAATTTTTAGACAAGTAGCAACTAAGCTCTATTCTCTAGATGGTTGAATTTTTCTTTCTTCTGATTAGGTTATTAGTCTAGAACAGTACAGGGTTGACTTTGATTTATTTTAACTAGTTTAGGATATCTAGAAATTTTTGTATTTTCTTTTCTTGTTTTGTATTTTATAAATTTTACTAAAGATTATGCGAAGCTACCACACTATAAAAATATATATATATATATTATTAAGTTAATAATATACTAAAATTAAGTTTATATGAAAAAACTCTTCTTTTTTATATAACCATATTAAAAATTTTAGTTTTATTTTAACTAAAATATAACAAAAAAAACTAGTATAAATAAGGTTTTATAGTCTTATCCTTCTTATACTTTATTATTAAAAAGAATTATATTAAGTAAAAGTCTTAAAATAAGCTAAAAATCTATCTATACTTAGTTTCTATTATTTTAAAAGTAATTACTTTAGTCTTTTCTTTATCTTCAACTTTAGCTAAACAATCTATTTCATTAAATGAAACCAAGTTTTCAGTTCATCACTAATGTTTGTAATCAATTTGTGATTATAAAATAAAAAGTATGTATATTACAATTTTATTTTATATACTATATATGAAACCTTTACAATAAAACGGGAAAAAACTGCCAGAAAAATTAATTTTACTTTTATTATGCCAAATATGATTTTTAGGCTGAAATATGTTCAAAATTAGCATTAACTCATTTTTGATTTTTCCGGCAGTTTCCTCCCTTTCTATTGCAAAGACCCCATATGATTTTTAGATTCAAAGTTTCAAATATAATATTAACAATTTTATTATTTTTTTTTTTTAGTAATTTATCCTTTTTTTTACATTGTCTTTATTAATTGGTTTTCAAACTTATTTTGTTTGTTCCATTTTCTGCTGATTATATTCCCATTCATCATAAGTTTCTTTATGATCTAACCATCTCTCTTGTACTTCTAATATATCACTAAGAGTTGATGTATTTGTTCCCATAGTTGTCAACATTATACTCTCATTTCCTTCAGTTAATCCACCAAATACATATCCATTTGCCTTATCTATAACTTGAACAAGTTTCCATACTGATTTCTTATCCTAAATGAAAATTTTAACAATAAGAGATTGATTAAATTAGATAAAATTAAATCATATAAGTGTGAAATTATTGATTACCTCAATACAAAGAGTATTAAATCCAACTAGACTAAAATCTTCAATTAGTCCACATAATGCTTTATTTAATTCTTTAAATCTACGAGCAAAAGGATCTTCATCCAAATGTTGTAACAAATATGATAAATCCTGCACTTCAGTATAAAAATCCAAATTGAAAGCTAGTTTGCCATAAGATTCCATTAAATCCACTTTTGATAGTACATTAATATGTGGCAATTCAATTTGTAACATTGTTTTAAGTGAAAGTAATAAAACCGAAATATACTTTGTTGGATCTGTACAATAATGCGCGTCGACTAAATGAATAGTTACGAGCTAAGCAACAAATATAATTTTAAAAAAAGAGTTAGGAATAAAATTTAATTCAGCACAAGTAAAAAAAGATTGGCGACAAAAAAAAAATAAAAATAAAAACCCGATAATCCAATTTTTGTAAACGCTCTATGATATTTTTGACTGAATCATGGTGAGTGAAAAGCTCAACTTGTCCTGGGAAATCAAATAATATGTAATCATCTAATAAATAAATAAATATATTAATATAATTCGAATTTACAATCTAAATATACTATCAGAATCGATCATACCTCCCAAAGCTTTTAACTTTTCTTCAAACCAATCAAAATTCTTTTCTAAAAATTCCATGCAATACATCATACCACCATTGGGCCCTAACTTCAATTCTTCCATTGCCTCCTCTAACGTAATTAATTCTGCTACGTTCACTGCACAAGTATATGGTAAAAAGTCATTTGCTGGATCTAGATTAACAACTGAAACTTTTCTTTAAATTGAAACTTATAAAATAAGGATTGGGAAACATTAAAAAAAAAGTTTCGTTAAACCAATAAATTATATATACCTTCCAGTGGCAGTTAAGAATTGATACATTCCATTACAATATGTAGTTTTCCCTGATCCAGGAGGACCAATAACGATCTGTAATTTTTAATTATTAAAAGAAGTTATTTTAAATAATCATATGTGTTTATACGACAGTAATATAGATTACCTGACCAAAAGGCATTGTAAGGAATAAGAATTTACATTAAGCAACGACGAATTAATTATTTAATTTAATCATTCTATATTTGGTCGAATCGACAGATCAGCACAGGGACGATTTTCCTGCAGTGATAAATTTTAAAAGAATATCTTAGAAAACGGAAGCCACAAAATTTTGATTCCAAGATAAAACTTGCTTTTTCTACAATAAAATTCTCAAACTTTGATACAAATGACACGTGATTATATGATTTAAATCATAATTAAAGACAAATATTGTAGTTAGATGCATTTAGGAAAATTTTGCGACGTTCTGTGAATCATTAAATCAATAATATTTCAAATTTTAAAAAATGTCATTTGGAGAGACGAGGGAATTACGAAAAACAACCAAAACAAATTGGTTAAAGGATAATAGAGAGTTATTGAGGAATAATAATGGTCAGGTGCAAACCGATATTCGATTGACCACTAAATGGCTTGAAAGAAGTAAATGTGAGGATTTAGGTAATTATATGGTAACAAAATAAATTCAAGGTTTTGTTCATAAATACATAATCATTTTTAAAAAACAAAAAAAAAAATATTTTAGGAATTAAATATAGGAAAGGAAGATACACTAAACAGGAAAAGGAAATATTACAGAAATCTTTACAAGAATACAAAATAGTACGTCAGCAATTAGTGTGTAATAATATAGATCGAAGATTAATATTCTAGTTTTAAATATTTAGAGACATAATCTTAATGATGATCAATTACAAAAACTTATGCATTATAGAAATGAAAAAGAACATTCGTCTTTCTGGGCAGAAATAGGTATTTCGAATATTAAATGAAGTAATTGATAATAATTAATAAAAAGTACTGAAAATGGTACTTCATAAAAGCTACTCCGTTAGGCTACCGTTCATTAAAATCTGTTGCACATCACATACAGAGAAATTTTCATGAATTCAATCATAATGGTTCATGGAGTAAAGAAGAAGATGAACAGTTAAAACAGTAAATGTTAATAAATTATTATATTAATACATTCATTGATCTTTAATTAATATATTGAATCAAATCAAATCAAATCAGACTTATTCAATTGTATGGACGAGATTGGACAACAATTGGTGAACAATTGAAGCGTATGCCAGAAGGATGTAAAGAACGTTACGTTATCTGTCTCCAACATCAAGACAAGCACAACAAAGGTTTGGTATTCAACTGTATCATATTTCATTACGTTACTTGATTATTCTAAATCATAATATTATATTTAGGAAAATGGACAAAGGAAGAAGAAGAACAATTAACAAAAGTAGTCGTTGATATTACCAAAGAATGTGACGCAAACATTTCTTTGGATTGGGGAATTCCATGGCAATTAGTCGCTGAAGCAATGGATAATAAAAGAACTGCATTATCTTGTCGAAGTAAGTGGGTTAGAGATTTGAGGCTTAAGTATGAAATTGGAGAGGACCGAAGCGCAAGATGGACTAGCTACGACAGCTATATGCTTTGTAAAAAGTATGAATTTTAATTAATTTAAATTTTAACCTTATGAATCATTTCTATATCAAAATTTTTTTTAATTAAAAAAAAAAGATTAGAAGAATTGAATGAGACAGATGAATATTTGATAGAATGGGATAAGCTAGCAGATGAAGAATGGGAACTTTGGTAATTATTCATAAATTTTAAGTATTTATTATTTGTATGTATATGATGCCTATCAATTTATTTAATATTAATTTCTATATCAGGCCTCGTGAGTTATTGTGTGAGCATTGGCGTCATTTAAAATACACTGTAAATGGGTTTAGAGAAAAAGACTTTCAAGGTAAGTTCACCTATTTATTTATAGAATCCAAATTTTGTCCAACCTCGCTAAAATTTTTTTGTTTCAACAGAAATTCTTTATGAATTATTAAATAGGTATAATGAGAATACACCCGAAAAGCCAAACCGACCCAAGTCAGCTCCAACTATCAATTCTGAAGATGACACAAATAGTGATTATGATGAAAATGTAGATAATGTAAATAACAATTCATTAGTTTCTTCGGACAACACTTCATCAGACTATTCTGATTCAAACCATATGGATATCGACGATGTTATTCTTCCAACTAAGAAGGTTGCTTCTAAAAATAACAAAAATAAAGAAAACAACCAAGTGATTAGCATTTCCGGAAGCTCATCATCCGAATCTGAATCAGATTCTAGTTCGAGCGATAGTAGTAGTGATAATGAAGAAACCGGAGACTCTAAATCAGAGATGAGTTCTGAGAATGACAATTCTGTTGGAAAAAAAGTAGTTTTTTTACAAAATATGAATGCATCGATAGATGCATCCGATTCGGATTCATATGGCGATACTAGGGAAAGTTCAAGTGAATTATCATCTTCGGACGATGAAAGTTCAGGAAATGATAGCAGTGAAGAAAGTTCATCTGAAGATGATGAAGAATTGACTATGAATGAAACATTTACGATTGAGCGGGCAATATCAAATGATTTGTGCTCATCTAATGAAGTTTCAGAAACATCTGAACAAAGTAGCGATGAAGAAAGAATATAGTTGATATCATTACATACTGATGATTATGGCTCATCCTCTGGATATTTTTCAATATAATCTAATTTCTTTCCAAATATTCGATCAATGGTTCTGGTTCCCAAAATCAAAATGATTTAAACTAAAAATTTTAGTTGCATATAAGGAACACTTGAAGGTGCTTCATCCAAATTAATGATAAGCCATATTTCCTTATCAATATACTTTATTATTACATTCTCCCAACGTATATCACAATATTTGTGAAATGCCTTACAAATATCGGAGTTAAGATAATAAATTTACCTTCCTTCTTTCCCGATAATCGCATTATATAACTTTTGGGGTTCAAAGCATTATGTGAAACCCATAGGTTTTTGGCTGTGGTGTTGTACTAAGATATAATAAATAAATAAACGAAATTTTTTTAATGTATTAACTAATTCATTATGTCGTCATCCATTTCAGAAATTGGGAAATTGTGGAACGTCATCATGAACTACCCGTACATCACTAAACCTCTTAATTCGATTATTTATTGTTATACTTATACTGTGCCTAATTTGACCAATAATAACCGAGAAACTTGGCACATGACTTAGAATTTCATTAAACATGATTAAATGCTATGTAACAAATTAGTAATTAAAAATAAATAAATAAATAATAAGACGTTTACTTCGGACGATTCGCAATCTTGGATCTACATATTGAAAAATTAATCACATGTTTTGCCATCGATAAGCGAATCGAGCTAACCGCTTTGTATAATTTGTATAATTACTTTCAATCTTGCTAATCTAATTGAGGAAATATATTTGTTTTGGAATTGCATTTTTTACAAATACTTTTTCATTGCTTATCGAATTATCAAAAAAAAAATTAACACACCGAAACATTCCGTTCGTTATCAGTAATTTATGTATAATTGTATCATAACACCACCTGTTCTTTGAAAACTGTTGCACCAAATAAAAAAAATGTCAAACTTGATTTTAAACAAGTTACGTGCATGAAAACCCCTAAAAAAAAAATTTTTTTTTTTTAAATACGTGTTTATCAATAAACCATTTTTTTTTCCGTAACATTTATTTGAAAATGTCCCAAAATAATAGTGAAGCGCACCGATCAAGCGGTGTAGGAGATATCGGAAATGGAAGTCCTAGTAATTATAACTTGGTAGGCGACGGTTCAAGAAATCACAATCAACCATCAGCTATTTTAATGGGTTCATCACCAACGAACACCAATAACACCAACACAACAACCGGAGGAAATCATCGTCCGTCGCATAGGTTAACGAGACGTAAATCGCACGCACCATCAAGTGAAGATGTGTCAAATGATGATGATGATGATGATGGTGATGATAACAATAACAATAACGATGATGCATCTTCAAGGAGAAGTAATAAAAGAATTGGTTTAAAAAGCAGACCTTCTTTTAAAAGACATAAAAGTGCTAATAGTATAAGGCATAATGCTGACGTTGATGAGGATTATAATGATAATGATGATGCGGATGATGAACCGTTAAGCGGAAGCGATCACGAACTTACCCTTAAGGATCGACAAGACGTAAAGTGTGATTTCTTTATCAAAGCAATTTGGTTAATCGATCTTTTCTCACCCTTTCCCTTCTTTTCTTTCCCTCTTATAGGCAATTAACACAACACATCCATTTGGATTTTCGTTATGGAAACCAGCGTTATATAAAAAATCGCGATCAGTAACACGAAATGCAAATTCAGCACTTCATTCTACCCCTTCATCGGATTTTTATCTATACCCGGGAAATATTTTATGGGCGATAAGTTGTGGCTGGTTGCTAGCACTAATATCTTTCATAATATCGATCTTTCTTTTATTCACACCAGGAGGAGGGTATAAATATGCGAGGGTGTTAAGGGAATTATGTTATTATATATTTTGGCCATTTGGTAAATATGTTGAAAGATCGGAAGTGGAATATGAAGAATGGTTTGCAGCTGATGAAGTTCTGAGAAGAAGACAAAGACAACAACAAGAACGAGTAGGAAATATGAATCATAATGATTTTTTTATTGCAAGAGATACTTCTATGATCATTACTGGAATAGAAAGGGCTGGAGGTAGTGAGGTCACGGGAGATTATACCACAGATGAAGAGGCTAATAGTGAGAGAAGACCTTTATTAGGACGTTTTAGTAGTTATGAAAGGAATAGGAGGATAAATTTAAACAAGTTCAACTTATTTAAAACGATAAGAGAAATCGGATTCGCTGGGGTTGTTTTTTACTTTTGGTACTTCCTAATCATTGGCAAGTATTGAATTAATCATTAAGATGAGAATCGAATTTCTTAATATTCTCAGTAATACTAATAATTGTGTTGCACTTTTAGCTCCCATGTTTTTATTAATATCTACTTTGTGTTGGTTATGTATATTTTCAATTCCAATGGCAAAATTAACATTTGTATTAAGTAGACATTTACGTAAATACCCATTATCATTACACTTTAAACCTGGATCCTCATTA
This sequence comes from Funneliformis geosporum, assembly GCA_946474995.1. Lineage (NCBI taxonomy): Eukaryota > Fungi > Glomeromycota > Glomeromycetes > Glomerales > Glomeraceae > Funneliformis > Funneliformis geosporum. The sequence goes on from CAMKVN010002342.1 coordinate 8,124, forward strand.
TCATTACTTACCAACCAACGTTCACTCATTTTATTATGTACATATAAAGCATTCGGTTTACAATATTTTAAATATACATATGATGGAATCAATATATTATTTATAAATTTAATGCCATTAGTATTCTTTGTTATAATAGATTATTGTTTCCTAACTAAAATATTTGAAGATTATTTTTTTACCACACAAAAGTTTCTCTTTACATTGTCACTGATATCAGTTATTCCTTTGAGTTATTTTATTGGAATGGCGGTGGCTTCAATTTCGGCTCAATCTTCCGCGGGATTAGGAGCTGTTATTAACGCTACTTTTGGTAGTATCGTTGAAATCATCTTGTATGCGATTACTTTGGTAGAAGGTAAAGGTAAAGTGGCTGAAGGCAGTATAATTGGTAGTTTAATGGCCGGTGTATTATTAATGCCAGGCGTTAGTATGATTAGTAGTGGATTTAAACGTAAAGAACAGAAGTTCAACGCAAAATCTGCTGGTAAGTTTTTCGATTTATCTTTAACCTACCTTGGAGAGAATTCTTATTAACAACATGTTCTGTTATCAGGAGTTACATCTACTATGCTTATTATGGCTATAATTGGTGCTCTCACTCCAACTTTATTCTTTCAAACTTACGCTCCAGTACGTGGATGATTTTATTATTCATTTCTAAAGTTTTTCAATTAATTTAATTCTCTTCTTTTTCCTTCTGGACAATAAGTATAAGATGACTTGTGTTCCATGTAAAGGATATACAGTATTAACGGATGAATGTCAACTTTGTACTCACGATCAAGTCAATCCAACTTCTACTCCATTATACAAAGAACGCGTAAAACCACTAATGTTGTTTTGTTCCGTTATCCTAGTATTAGTAAGTATTTATAAATATTTTTTTCTTTTTTTTAAAAAAAAGATTAATTATAAATCCTGTAACGATTTTTTTTATAGTCATACGTTATCGGATTATGGTTCACGTTGAGAACACACGCCGCACTAGTATGGCAAACAGGACATCATCCTAATACTTTTGTAGATAATACAAACACTAGATCTACTTCAATTTATAAGAAAATTGTTCCCGAATATATTCTTCAACAATTATTACCACATCCAAATCCACACGATACATCTTCACAACATCTGCATCCATCAAATCCACATTCTAACTCATTGTATCCATCATCACAAAATGCATCAAACACACCATCTACCTCAACTGTTTTACCGCAAAGACCAAACTCTGTTCCCGGTCCAAGTTCAACTACAAATCTTCAACATAACATACATAATTTAGATCACCTAGCAACGTTAACATCACAAGGTCATTTTATCCCCTCTAACGCTTCGCTAATTAGGTTTGCTCATGAACCCGAAGAAGAAGAAGAACCTTGTGGTCATGATTCTCCTAATTGGAGTAAAGTCAAAAGTGGAATAGTATTATTATCTTGTACTGCATTATATTCTCTTATAGCAGAAATATTGGTGGGGAATGTTGAAGTTATATTGAATAATTTTACCATTACCGAAAAGTTTTTAGGGTTAACTTTATTTGCTTTAGTACCTAATGTAACTGAATTCGTTAATGCCATGTCTTTTGCTTTATATGGCAATATCGCTTTAAGTATGGAAATTGGTTCTGCTTACGCTTTACAAGTCTGTCTTTTACAAATTCCTGCCATGGTTGCCTTTTCTGCCTGGTATAATGCTGATAGATCTGACGAAGAGGATATTTCAAATAATACTTTTACGTAAGTAATCATTTGGCGATATAAAAATAAAACAAAACTGCTCGTGCCTGCTTGCTTTGTTTTTTAAAAAAGTTTTATTATTAATTATAATAATTGACCTCTCTTTCTTTATAACAGATTAGTATTTCCTAGATGGGATGTATTCTCGGTGGTGTTTTCGGTATTTTTGTTAACTTATACTTATATTGAAGGGAAATCTAATTATTTTAAAGGATCAATTTTGATCCTTTCGTATTCAGTTTTGATGGCCGGTTTTTTTTATGCTCCTGATAATGGTGATAAGAATTATTAAAGAAATAATATTGTTTGTAATTTTGGTAAAAATATTCATAATTTTTTATTTTTATATATGTAATTATTTTTGTTACTTAAAAAGTTGAAAAAATAAAATTGATGTTTAAAGAAGTTATATAATATTGAAAACAGTTGAACTGGCAGATTTGATGAAGCATAATTGGGATTGCTCACGTTCTAAAGCTAGAACCTGAGAAGGAAGTGCATCGCCTTATCCAAAACGCTTATCAGAAAGGCCTCGAAATGTTCAAAAATAATAGTATTATTTATCGATGTTGAGTTGATTAAAAAATATGTATCATTACATTTGATGAATAAGTTACAAGAAATTTTTTTCACTTAATTAATATTAAAATATATAATAAAAAAAAAGGTTATTTCTAAAAAAAAATTCTCCAAAAAATTGGTGTAATACCAACGTTTCACCGGCACGGCGTATAACTGCGCCATACTTGGTTAATTAAAAATTGTGAATATGATATAGTTATTTGATACTAAACATTAAAATTAATTTATGAAAGTAATTTACAAAGAAATCCATACTACAGTCTTAAAGAATGAATGCAAACTACTACACTTTGTGCATTCTAATATTTTTCCTATATTTTTATTGTTATCGCTTAACTTCATTTTCTAAAATGACTAAATAATTCGATGATATAAAAAGTTTCGTCTGTAGAAAGAATTCATCCTTTCCGATGTAATAATCTAAATTACCAGAAATTGCAAATCAAGTCGGGTTTTTTTATTATTTGTTTCATGAGCGGCCCCTAGTTTCCTTAATATAATGTGCAAAACCTTTCCTGATATCCGACTTTATTTCGTTTTGATGTTCTTCCCAAAGTTGATCGATTTTCTTGATAGTTCTACCGTAGTTTCTTAGAACTATGGTTCTAACGCAAGTTTTTATTGGAAAGTTTCTGACTATACGGATAGTTATGTGCAATACATTCGCAATTGTATCACGACACTTGAAATAAATTGACTGATATTTCGCGATGCTATTATCATAGATTTCGTATATATCTATCTAATACGTTTCAAAGGTTAATGCATACCTTTTAAGTTCTTCTTTAAGATTGACAGTAAAATATCATAAATTATGATATAATCTTTTACATTTTATTACATCTAAAAAATTTATTTCTTATTTCTTTATATATGGTTTACAATTAATTTCAGAACACAGCCACGTGATTGATATTTTACTAGTATAACGTAAACACCTGACGGCAAAATCTTGACCTTTTTGCTCTCACAAAAAATATGAATCCTATCAAAATATACGCTCGTTCCGTAAATCGGTTATCTCCAGTAACGCGTCAGTTTATCCGTCATATGACTACTCCTTCTCTTGAGCAAAAATATTCTGGCAAAACTCATATTAATATTCCGTATTGCACTCCCTTGGGACAGTATCATACTCATGGACCTACTTACTTAAACTTTTAGATAATATTGGACTTGATGAGATTGAATCGATTAAGGTAACTTTCATGAATAAGAAATTATTGAATATCAAAATTTATAATAAACTTATGAAAATGTCTATTCTTTATATAGTTTGATGCCCCGATTTAATCTCTTTTCCAGGATTCAGCGTTAAAGGAAACGATTGTCGTCGTTATATTAAAGTTTCAACTGGTGATTTACTTGAGCAACTTTCTATCTGGAATTAAAGACTCATCCTTATCAATCAAAATTTATTTGAAAAAATGTAAAGAAATTGGGTAATATTCAACAAAAAAATAATCTTACAATGAATGATATTTGTTTTATGATAAAGATCGCCAATAATCGATTGGAAATCAATAATCTTTTCGATCATATTATCCTTGAACGCTCGTACCTACATCGAATTGTTGATAACGCAAACTTGTTTGGATTGAAGCTTAAAGCAAAGATTTGCAAATATTGGAATCCAGGAGTTCAGATCTTAAAGAAAGTTAATAAAGTTTCTCAATGTTTAAATTATTCTGACGACGATTCTGATTCTGGCAACGACTATGACACCATAGATGACGTTATGAAAAAGATTCATGATCAATATGACTTCCTTACAACTCTAATTAAAGGTTCCAACATCTTAATCGCAAGCGATGGAATTTTTCAAAACATACCATTGATAGGATACAAAAAAGAACAGTGATGTGTCAAGATTTTGGACAGGATTAAATCCGATCGGAAATTTGAGAACGTAACATTCGAAGCTCCTGATCCGGAAATTTTTACTTTTCTGTTAGATCAATATGGTTCTAATATCAACCTTCTTGTTGATTATTCGCATGCTTATCTCGTTTGAGAAAATGTAAGTTGTCATTGTTAACCGCTAAATTTTTTAACCAAGTTGTATTTTCTCATCTTTTTTTTTTTTTTTTAGTAAACTACTTGTTATTCAAATTGTTATGAAACAAATAGAATATATCAAAGCTTATTATTTCTCCAGTAGAGCTTGTTTGATTTACAGCATATTTTAATCGGGTGCTTTTCTGATCTTTCTTTCTTTTTTTTTTTAATCAATAAAAAAAATTATGAAATTGATGTATTAATTGTATCTGAATCTATTGCAATTTATAGAATGTTACTTCATCTTTCGGCTATATAGTAAGTAATTTATTGTTTGAGCAGGCGTAGAAGTAGTATGGCGCAAAACTCCTAAAGCTCAAAAATTCAAACATAACTCACTAAACTTTTAACCCGCTCTTCCCAAAACTTTCGGCTTGACAAGGTAATTGTTATAATAGTAGTGGATTTCCATCGTTTTTGACGAAAATTGTGTATTAACCAAATTTTTTATCTTATTTGAAAGATACAGATAATATTTTACAAAAAAATGCCTTTAATTCGTAATAACATTTTCGTATAATGTCAATGAAAATTTATTATTTAGTCCCGCTAGTGATGAATTCAAACTATAGAAGTAGTGAAGTTATAAATGGATTAACTAATTATTAGAATTCAACTTATTTAGAATCTACATGAAGTAGCCCCAATTATCTTTTATCATTTAAATAAATATATATCGATTTTTTTTTTTTTAAGAAAAATAACATGTTATATTGATATAATTTACCAATAACTTTTATTATAATGATATCAATAGTGTCGGACTTTAGGAACGATAAATTCTGTACAAATAAGAATCGTACTCTGCTAAGTTTTTCTAACCAAAAGCGATTTATCCACTCTCAAAATGTCCATATTTGCCTTTATCCATCACATATCATATGCATAGCGGTATAGTCAATTTCCAAAGCGGTCGAAACATCTATTAAAGATGTATTTCAATTAAGCATATTCTTGTGTCACAGACAATGAAAATCATTATCGCTACAATTGGAAAAGTCAATATCAAAAATGAAGAATGAATTGTTTAATGTTAATACTAATATCTAAAGAACACTTATTTGTGATGCGAATTTAACATCAAACATTCTCGATGTTATGTGAATTTTTCCTAAGGTATCTTGTTAAGTAAATTTTCTTTGGTATTTCAGCGTTACCGCTTTAAACATCTTTTCGATAAAACCGATTCGCTTTATTTCAAAATTAGGTAGGAGGCGCGTTGTCAATTTTATTAAATTCTTTTTGTTTATAGCACCTTTTCCAGGAGTTTGAACAAAAACTGCATTTTTGAAGAAAAATTCAAAAAAAAAAATTTCAATAAAATTTTGATTTTTCCAATTTTGGAAATTTGCACATCTTTTATTAATTAATACTGGGGGTTTTTTTTGTCGTTGACGCGCCTTGTAATTTTATTACATCAGATTTATTACAATAATTTCGTTGATTAGAAAATATTTCTATAAACCATTTGG
>CAMKVN010002343.1:0-13968 GCA_946474995.1 Funneliformis geosporum
AGTTTATCATAAATTAATCATAAAATTTTTTAATATAAATTTTTTTAAAAAATTACAAATTTTAGCTTCTAAGTAATTTTAAACTTTTTAATATATAATTAAAAGATAAAACTTACTATAATTTATTATATATTTATTAAATTAATTTAAAAAAAAAATTTTAAAAAATATGTATTATTTATAAAAGTAAATCAGAAGATAATTTATAGTAAATAAGCAGGCAAATTTGCCTGCAAAACCCTACGATTTAAGGGATAAGATTTTTTGTATAGTAATTTGGTTATTTCTTTTTTATCTAAAATATCAAAACATATTTATTCATAAATGCGGTGGTCTACTTTTTAAAATAGTTAATAAAATTTTAAATTTAATTTTGAATTGATTTATATAATAAATTTAAATATTTGTGACAAAATTTATTATTAAATAAATTTTATTGAACTTTTTTATTTGATTTTATAATTATGACAAAGTTATTTATGTAGGGATTATTATATGATGACTTTTTTTTTTTAATTCTTATCAAAATCTTTTTATTTTAATAATAAATGACATAAATGTCAAGATATTGTAAATAAATGAATGCCTCTAACGTTTGAAACATTCATTTACGCAAATGAACACCTCTGACGCGTTGAGGCATTCATTACTGCACAAAACCATATCGGCTATTTGCAAAAAAAAATTTATTTTTTTTTTGCAAAAAATGGTCAAAGCATTTATTTATTGTAAAAATCATATTTTTGCAAATTGAACGAATAATATCAGCGTCTTTTACTATTTGCAAAATCAGTTTTATTTTGCGTTTTCGACGTCGCTCGACACTAATGATCCTAAGCGGTCCTAAAAGTCCCAATAAATTTGCCAGTTCTAGAGAAGATTTTTATTTTATTGGCGTTATGTTTTATATTAACGCGGGAACCCAGAATCTTAATTTTTGAAACTTAGGACCTGGCGGTCCCATGAAAATTTGTCGATTTCAAAGTTCATATTTCTTTTAAAAGTTATTCATAAAATTTATTATTACAATATTTTATCAAGTTACGTATTATATTATAGATGAACGATTAGACTTTTCTATAACTCGTAATTTTTATATTTGTTTGCAATCATTTGGGACCGTCTACTCGAAACACTCATTACAAAAAAAATTATTACTTTTCCATCCCATTGGTATATAGCCTTATGGGATAGTTTAGGCTGAAATTAAGTTTATAATACATTATTACATGGATAAGCTTGAATGAATAAATTTTACAATTTTATTTGAAAGAAATTTTTGAAAAATGTTTATATCTATCATTTTAAATGTTTTGCAAAGATTTTTGATTTTAAAAAATAACAATGGAGATGCCTTTTTTTTTTAAAAAAAAAAAAAGTATATATATATATGTATTATATAAGTATGAATTATATAAAATTGGATTTTTTTTTTTTTTTGTGGAAGTTCATTTTCTTCTATTTGTTTCAATAAATTAATCTAGTAACGTTCCAATCAATATATTAGACATTAGCAAAGATAACCCTTTATAAAAAGGTAATTCATCTAGTTTATCTATGCCAAAATAAGATATTAACTAAATTAAATGAAAAGCATAATATGTAATAGTGCTTAATCTTTCAGCTGAAAAATTCAAAGCTAAACGCATGAATTCATTTGCTATTTTAGGTTCTTTTTTAAGCAACTTTTCATAATCCGACTTTGTCATCTGCCATAAAACACAATCGTTTTCCGCTACCAAGGTTGCATCTCTTTGCCTACCCGTAAAAAATCCTAGTTCTCCCGCCATTGTACCAGGCAAAATACTTTCTACAGGTCTAGAATGATCACTTTCCATCGCTCTCCAGGTCGCTTTTAGTATGCCTTTTTCTACTAAATATAAACAATCTGGTACAGAATCTTGGCGCCATAAAATCGCTCCTGATGGTACATTTATTTCTCGGAAATATGGTCCTAACTGATCAAAGAATTCATCATTCTTCTGAAATATTTCTTCAAATGCTTCCATAAGAACTGCTGTAAGTTTATTGACGCTTCGTGCAGGTCTTTCTTCTAATTCAAATTTTTTTTTAAAAAAAATAAAAGTTTACGAAATGCGCGAATAGATTTTGGTCATAAAATATTTTTGAAAAATAAAAACGAAACGCACCTTGCAATGTTATGTTACCGACAGTTTGAACAAGATGCTGACGTGGGCTGTGTATCTGATAAATATCTTTTGGTGGCGTCAAATTTGTAGGTTGAGGGAAAGCTCCGGCTATATAATTTATTCGTAAATGAAGGTTAGATTTTTACATAAAAAATGGTGTCAAAGGTAATAAAAATTAATTGGTACCAATTTGATTTGCTTTTAAAGGTGCAGCAATCCTTTTTCCATAATATGCTTTTAGCAACATATTTTCACACCATTCTAATGCCTCATTGAAATTTTCAAATATTTGTAAATATTCATTCGATGTATCTCCCCAAATTCCATTACATCTTAGAGCTTTTCCAACTTCAGAATTATATGTGGCCCCACAAAGTACAAGGTAAACTTTTTTTAATGATAAGAGTCTATGAATTCTAATAAATGCCTCAGCTGCGCTGAAATCCATTCCATTAACGAGGAAAAAGTCAACAATTAAAAATCGAATCGGATTTTTTTTCCATTGACGATGATTTAGAACTTGTCGAATTGCATTTTCAACACCGTTAATTGTTCCAAAAAACATATAACCATGTAATTTAATCACATAGATTTGATTTCCAACTTGTTTCAAAAATTTCTGTTGTCGGTATCGACGTCGAACAGTGGATTTGATGGAACTTCCAGAAAATGTTGATCGAATCGCATTCTTTCGAGAATTTGAAACCACGAAGAAAATGCAAGCCATGACAATTCCCAAGAAGATTCCCTCAATAAACCCAAGAACACCCATAGCAATAACAATTGCCACGATTGTTAGGTATTCGAGATGGTTGACTATTCCCCAGGTATCTATCAAGGCCTCTTTCATCAATTCAAGTCCTAAATGAAAAATAAGCGCGCCTACTACCATAACTGGAATATATCCGACAACCCATGGTCCGATAAAAAGTACAATTGCAGTTGCAGCGGCAAGCATCAATCCTGCTACGCGACTGTCGCCGCCGGATTTGATGAATAGGACAGAATTGGTATAAACCAAATAGTCTATTGGTAAAATGTCCAAATCAAAGTAATTAAAAAGGTATTATGCAAAAAAAATCTTGAAAGAATAATTTTTAAATCCAATAACATACTTTGAACGCTTCCGACTAAACCCGACAACATGTTCGAGAGACCATGAGCCACTAATTCACGATTTGTATTGACATTATCTTCATTTAATGAAACTCCCAATGCAGGAATGTTGATTGGGACGTGCAAAATACCTAAAATATAAAAATACAATAGAAAAGATTAATAAAAAAATTCGAATTTTATTTTTTGTGATTAGAATAATATATATATACCGAAGAATGTTAGCGCAAACATTGCCGGAACGGTTTGTAATAAGGCTCCCCAATTCGTCTTTTTGAAATCTAAATCACAAACAGGTGAGCTTTGAATGGATTTACGCCACGATTCAAAATAAAACCCTATAAATATTCTTTTTTTGATTTACCGTAATAACTGTAAAAGCGGTACCATGGAGCATTTCCTTCTGGCATTGGGAATACCCATCCATCACTTCGTAAATCATCCCACTTTAAATCGAACAAATAAACTGAGAGATAAAACAATAGTGGTATAATCATGAAATAGAATGGGACAACAAGAGCACGGGGGCATTTTGTATGAATAATTCTCAAAAGTAGCGCCAAGCCAAGAGCCGATCCCCATAAAGCAAACGTGTGAAAATCATCGAACAATTTAAATAAATTTTCATCAAGATGAGCTGAGACTTCAATTGCAGTTGCGAAAAGAAACCATCCAACTCCACCTGAAACGAAATAGAAGTATCATACATATTTTAAAAAAAAATTATTTTTCCAAATTTTCCAAAATAATGAACTTGATATTTAAAAAATTTATAACAAACCAATGCAACCGACAAGGATATGTCGAGGAAAAAACTCAATCAAGGAGCCAAGCTATTATTATTATTATTATTATTATTTATTATTTTAAGATTAAGATTACTTTAATTTTTAACCACGTAAATAATTTTTTTTTACCTTGAATACTCCCATTAATAAAAACACTACGCCCGTCAAAATGGAACTTAAAGCAAATGACAAAATAGTTGTAGGAATTATTTCACTAGGATCATTTGTTTCTCGGATTATAATTTCAGCCCTATCATGAAGTTAAAAATTTGCATCAGTGAAATTAATTTTAAAGAAAAACATTTCTCAGCCAAATGATTTTACTTACATAATATGTAAGAATGGCACGACTACAGAATTTCAAAAAAATAAAATAAAATAAATGTAGTAAGCCGATTAATAAGAATAATCGCAAAACAAATAAATAGATTTTTACCTTCAATCATCATGCTACCATTACCACCTCCAAAAATACTAAAACCTCCGGAATAAATCACCTGAGATACGATACAACTGCAGAAAGGATGAATGGAATCAATAATGCGAAAAAACAAATCAAAAAAATGTACAATTTTCTCACCTTACAAAGAACATGGAAATCCCATCAGGTCCAAATTCACGAAAAATAGGGTTGCTAATTGGAAACGTGATCATTCCTATTCCATGAATTTAGAAACTCAAAATTAATACGACCATGACCATCTTACTGTTACTAGTTTTTACGCGAAAATTTTCATACCGTAAGAGATAGCATCTAACAAATTCAACAAAAGTCCAAGAATGACGGCCGGAATATATGATAACGGATTCAAAATAACTTCTCTAAAAATTGTTTCTGCATCAAAATGAACTTTGGGCTGTGGACGCTCTTCTCCATCATAATTCGGAAGATAATCATCACCAACACAGGGTAACCATCCTATCCAAGACTTTTCCACCCAGGGATCATCTTCAATTGAAATTACATCATCACCAATTCCTCCTTCATTTCCATAATTGTTGGCTATTCCAAACTGATGATGAAGTAAAGGTTGTGATTCATCATGGATATTTTCAATTGTTTCGAAATTTTGATCCGATTCTGAATGAATTTCATCTACATTATAATTGTTTTTATTGTTTTGAGTCTGTCCTAATTGAGCAATTGCCGCGGTTATCGATGGTGGAGAAGGTTTTGTTGTAGTCAACTCTGGCGGTGATGGAGTTTTTGATTCTCTTTGTAAGAGCAATGATAAATTACTTTGTCCGGCAATATTCGGATCGTTCTTTGGCGATCCATCTTTTTTATCAGATTCCGGTAAAGAGTTCAAGTTTCCAAGGGCCAACGTTTGGTTTCGAATTATTAAAGGTGAAGCGGAATATGATGGTTGAACTAATACATTTTTGGGTTGGGAAAATATTATAATTATTATATCAGGATAATCTTTTTAAAGGGAAATTTTTTTTTAATCTATTTAATTAATGGGTACCAAACTGGTTCGGTAAATCGCGAAATTTGTACAAAAAGATTATTTTTGATCAAGATTCAAAATTATCAAATTATCAAACGATGATCTTGATGATGCACCAAATTTCCCGATCTGATTAATAAGTAATTTGTTTGATGATCACTATTGTTCACGAACCAACAAAATAAAATAATAATAAAATAATAAACTAGAACTTTTTTGAAAAAAAACGAAAAATCTTTTTTTGAAGAATTAAAAATAAATGATATATATGTATAAAAATAAAAAGAAGCATACCACTTTCTAAGTTATTTTGTGTGCTAAGAAAAGAACGAGGACCAAATCCGTAATTTGGACTTTTCGTAATCGAAGTAAATTGTAAAGCATTATGCATCGCATTAGTAAAAGAACGATTTGAGCCAACCGAGTGTTTTGCACGAGGTGAAGCAAGGCTAACGTTGTTATTTGCATTATTAGCAATAGGAAGTTCCGCTTGATTACGAGGTCTTTCTTCTGATCCCATGTTAAGGAAATTATCTCATGTAAAAAGGAATAATTTTTTAAAATTAAAAAAAGAAAAAGGAAAAATAAAAAAAAAAGAGTAAGAGAAAATTAAATTAGCAAGAAAAAACTCGAGAAAATGGAGTATGGTAAAAAATTCAAGTACTTATATTAGGTGTCAATATAATATTTTAAACTACTCATAATTAGCGGGAAAACCGAGTGATAAGCAGTAACTCCACAAGGTTAATCTGTACCATATTTGGCCCAAACAGGTTTAAGATGTCAATAAAGATGTTTGACGGATCATCAGATAAGCCCTTTTTCTTTATGCCCTTATTAATACGATCATCGAAAAGTTTCTAATTGCATTATTTGGAAATGTTATAAACGTTATGGATTTCACCTAAGTGGCGCAAATATTACAAAATCGTTCGTCATATAAGATAAGCAAAGGTATCTTCATTTTATAATTTCTAAATTTAAATAAAGTAAATGAGATCGTCAGGTTACATTTTCTGGTTTTCGTTGAGTAATATATCCTTTGTTCTTCTTGCCGCAATGTTTAGGTTGAGTATTTCCTAATGAGTTTGAAATTTCGGATTGATTTGATTCAAAAGCTCCTAATGAATAAATAGGGCTATGCGTGACATTATATAGGTTTCGAAAAATTTTAAATTACATTACTGCGGCAACCAAAGGTAATATATAATTAAACCTTTCCCATTAATTTTTTTTGTTCCCATGGATATCAAAAAAAAAAAAAAAAAAAAACCTGAAAAATATTAAGTATATTCGTGAGAATGTTTCGAGAGACAATCAGAAAGATACGATGATCGCCGTTCCTTTGATAATGACTGCGGAAATAATTCTCAGGGTCACGTATAAACCGCACTTTTCAATGGAGTATCCATATAAGAATTCTCACCGTGCCGCAGCAATGAACGAAAAAATTTATTCTATTAAAAAGTTTTAAATTTTTGGGGTCGACTAATTCGTAAACGGTATAGATTATTTATGGATGGGGATTGAAACAAAGAACGGGATGAATCAGAAAAGGAAATTGATATCTATGTTATTTCGCAATTCTGCCAGGAAAAGTTGATACAAGATGGGGTTAAAAAAAGATGTATAAAAATGTACAATACGAAATATTCATTTTGTGCAGGTGAAAATGAATCTTTCGGGGAACTATTTGTACACTTTAGATTAGATTAGATGGATCAATTTATGCAAAATTAATAAATTAATATCAATCTATTGCATAAATCATCAACACGAGATAACTCCTTTTCTTGTAAACCAGAAGCCGTAAAGATTTAACTTGTACTAATATTTACTTATGGGAATTTTCGAACTGAAGCTTCATATTTTTTAACGAAATTTTTAAAAAAAAAAATTGTAACGATTGAATTTTCTTACCCTACGTATGATAGTGCGGATAACTACTTCTCTAACGCCCAATTATAGTTTTGGATCATAATACTTGGAGTACCCGTGTTTATCAAAAACCGGAACGATTATATATATTAAAATTTTTATTTATTTTTTCTTTGGTTAATGTTGTAATACTAGATGCTTTTGCGACAAACAATTTCTGATTTGGGAGAAAGTAAAAATTCTGAGCTTAAAAAGTTGAAAATAGATCTAATTTTCCATCCCGCTCTTTCATGTCGATCATTATTACGGTTAAAAAATTTGTAATATTTATTGATTCTGAATTTTTGAAAATATTTCGTTTATTTTTTCCTATTCAATTTACCCAATTTATTAAATCTAAAAGATTAGGAGAATCTTTTGGAACCGATTGAATGAGGATAAGTTCATTTTTAGCTATTCATATCCAAGTTATTATAATAAAATAAAATATATATCAAGAAATTTAAACTTTTTATTACAATGTTGCTTTTAGTCTTGTCAGACTTTGAATTTACCAGAAACAGTTTTTAGTCATAAAATCAATTTAAATTAACGTTTCTTTTTTTTCACATGAATTTGTAATTCTCCTTTACTGGTAGTATCAAGAAGTGGTTTCCCACAAATTAGTGGCAGAGAATCTAGAACTGCTTCCACAAACTAAACCAATTGAAACCAAATTATATTGGTAACCTTGTGGTACGACTTTTTTGAATCTCAAACAAAATTTGGTTTTCTAACTGTAAATTTTAATGTATTTGGTAATACAAATTACCAAATTAGTATTACATTTTTCGAAAACTTATTGTTGAAATGATTTGATTTGTTTAAATGATGGAAATTCTGGTCCATTCTTTGGTGAGGTCAATTTATATATCCAAATTTTACTATGAAATACTTTATATAAACATATGATAATCTATTTGATATTGATGATCAAAAAGTTATCATCCAATGATTATGGAATTAATTCTTCTGTATAGAGCATGGATATTGTTGCTGTTTCTAGTGGTTCGGGTGTCGGAAAGTTACAAAAAATGATTTATCACAAAAAAAAAATAAAGTAAATCAAAGCCTCATCTTTTCCCGTTCGTATTTCTTTGAATTAAACCAATTATAGAAGTTCATGTACTTTAATTGATTAAAAAAAGATACACTTTGTCTATCTGATATAGGAATTCATGCACTTACAGCACGTTTTACTCATTCCAACTATAATTATTGCCTTAATAATTGTACACAATTTGGAGAAAAATTGCTCGTTTACGTTCCCAAGAAGATAAATTTCCAATTCCAATGACCAAAGTTTTAGTGGGTTGAAAAACATCAATAAGTACCATTGATTACAAATTATAAATTTAAATTACAAGAATGTAAACTATAATTTACCTAACATAAATTAAAATTAGCTTTTCAATGGTATAAGAAAAAGAACATAGAGGTGGTGTACAAGGTATGTAATTTTTTTTTTAAAAAAAATTAAGTGAGAAGTGATTTGTTTTAACAATTTACATTTTAAGTAGGAATAATTGACAAGAATTCATATAACAAACAGTACATTTTTTTCCGCCACCACATTAGGATCTTAAATTATCAAAATAAAAATTTTTAAAAAGATTTATTGAAATGAACTAAAGAATTCGATATCTTTTTTTTAATAGATCAGGATCGCTGCATCTTGATACAATTCTATCCAAAGTTATCAAAGCCAATAAAACAATATCAATTGCAGCAGTTCCACCTTTTATATATATATATATTATTAGGTCAAATTTGATGTGTTAGAATTTGAGAACTAAAAATTTAATATATGTTCATATATTTTTTGTTTTATTATTTGTACATACCAACTCCAATTTCATTCAAAAGTTCATCATACGTGAATTCATTCCAAGCTTGTCGTGGAAAATCTGGCAAGTCGTGTTTATCTTAATAAAATATTTATATTCCTGTCAATATTTAATCAAGTTTTAAAATAATGATGAAAAAGGACCTTAACTTACCTGCAACCATCTCATTAATATCATATATGACCTGATTTAAAAACTATCATCAAGGTTAGAAATGATTATTATATATTTCATACGATATTTCACATAAATAACTTACTTCCATAGAAACTTGTCTGCGAATATCATAACCAAGAGTTGTCATCTCTTCTTTTGTAATAGGTCTAATTTGTGTACATTCTGGCATTTGATCTGATGGAAAACTTGGTATAGGCGATATTTGCTGATGTTCCAAAGTTGGCGTTGGTGTCACGTCAATTTTATTAGTAACTTTTTGAATATGCATATCCTTTTTTTTCGATTCATTAGAATTTAGTTGAATTCCATAATCTTTAATCATTTCAGGGGTACCTAATTTTCAATTTGCGAGTAATAATAATGTATGAATAATGGTAATATACTTTAATTAACGATATCTTATTTAATCGATATACACCAGCTTTAAGTAGTGCCAACGCGTGATCCGATAAACCAAAACTTTCAAGTGTCGGACTTTCTTGTGTTTGAGTGGAAAGCCTTTTAAATGCTTTGGTAACAGGCGATGTATTTCGTTCAGGATTCAACTTTAAAGGTTCGTTAGATGACTCCTCAATCAACTCCTCATTAACAATTGTTGATTTCGCAACGAAAATTTCTACAAAAAATAAAGTGAATATTTACTTATCTTTTAGTTAAAAACGCGAAAATCTTACTCGACTACCTTCCAATCCAAATTCTCGTAACTGTTCCTCCAATAAATTTATTTCATGTTGTATCTATCATAAAATTAACATCAGATAAAAATTTTCAACCCATTATAGAATATTTGGTTTATTCTTAACAGAGTTTAAATACCAACCTTATCGTAAACATTTTTCGTAATCAAAACCAAATTCAACATAGGATGATTGATATTTGGGATTTTTTCTAATGCAATTACTTCATTCAACAATGATTTACTTTGTATCGAAATATCACGAAGATTTTCATGATATCCCGAGGATAACGCAGGACTTTCAATTGTAGTCCTTATTATGAAGTAACAATTGTGAATGTGTAAAAAAAATGTAAAGCTTTATGTAATTTATTTGGTGATTTAAATTAAGTTCGAGAGTTCTATCAAACTATAATATGAAATAAGTACAAACCTCAACTCCCGACAAGATTCTTCGAGTTGCAAACCAAATTGAGTCAATTTTGTGAAAAACTCTTCCATTTTGTTTAACTTGGTGTAAAATAAAAAACTACGAAAATTGGGATTTAAGTATATTTGGCTTCAAAATGATTGGTTAAAAAGATTCTACATCAACGCGTTCATTCATGGAACAATCGGAAATGGAAATTGGCCACAAGGTTGCTTAACCAAATCATGGAGTAAATTGTATAATAAAAATATCTTCTGTAGATGCTAAGTTGGATCACGGCCCTGCTATAACATACATTAATAACAAATTTGAATCCTTTCTAAATCAAAAATCCAAAAGGTAACTTGCGCAGTATATCGCATCATTTATTTGACATCGACGCATAAAGTTTTTCGTGTTTGATAATTAATAAATTCCGTATTTACGCGTATTAATTAAAAACACATAAATTAATTGATTTTTATTTATCAAATAAACGCGTAAAATTCAAATCTATTTTGGTTAGGTAACTACGTTTACGATTTATTTAATCATAACCTTTCCTCTATTTTATTACTTTGATAGACAGCCTTAACTTGGTTAACTTCTAAACTCTAAATTGTCAAAGAAGTGATCTTCCTAATCTAACAATTTTGAAATATTGTTAAAGTCACGTGGTGTACATAACTTTTGGAAAAGGTTTGTTTATTGATTGTCATGATTCGTGCAGAAATATGATGATATTTCATCATGTAACGACATATTGATAAATATTTGTGTGCTTATATTTAAAACATCCATAATTCATTAAAAAGAAATATTATCGGCAATCGTTCTTTTCTCCAACAATAAGAAATGATTAGGAAATTATCGACAGTTAGTGGCTTTTTAAAGATGGATACCTTACAAGGGTTGATTTAATGTGGCTTTTGTTTGTAAATTCGCCTTATCTCTGAAACTATTTTTTTTCTTAAAAGCGCCTTGCATTATCTTAAGTTTTAATGTTTTTTTCTTTCATATTTCATGTGTTCATTATCATAAGCACTTTTGTATTAAAAATAGATGTGATCTTCGGTCATGTATTGTTATTGATATCGTCGTAAGTTAAGTCTATGCTTCGTTTCTCCCATTCATTTTAATTGAAGAATGATGGAATGACCTAGTAACAAGTGAGTGAGTGAGTGTTAATGCACATAATTAATTTTTTTCTCCTAGAAAGCAAAACCTGTAATCAATTTGGTACTTTTAATTGAACCCAGAAATATTTTTGTGTCACAATATAAAATTTAAAAAATAGCAATGTGCTGTACTTTACATATACTGTATATAGAAGGTTTCTAACTAACTACATACAGTAAATCAGAATTTAACAAGATATACCGCAATTTTTTTAAAAAAAAATCATTAGTGGAGATAAACTTTTATTATTAATAAATTACTAATAAAAAATTGTTTTTTTTGATCCTTTGAAATCTATAAATTTATTTATTTATTTTCGCCAGACTAGAATGTATTTAAAATAGCTTGTTTACTTTATAAATAATTATCTAACTTTACACTGTTTTTATTTCTTCAATTCCACCTGAATTCATGCATTTTGAAGTGCTCATATTTCGATTATCTTAATATCATTATATTTAAACAAACTTGTTAATGAACTACAATACTATAGATTCGAAATTCATAAATTCCAATGATTCTTTTCATCCGAATCTGCATCATATCCTTTTGCAAAAATCAATATATGAGTTTCTTGCAAAAGTAGAAGAATCTGATTTCAGATTGAGAATAAAATATTTGTAAAAATGCATGAGTATAGCAGATTATCCTAAGACAATCCGCTTATATTAGACTAATATGTCTTAGGTCTAAGACATTATAATCTATTTATTAATATGTCCTAGAACGTTATGATCTATTAATTAATATGTCTTAGGACGTTATAATCCATTAATTAATTTGTCCTAAAGATGGGTCTGTTTCCCTTTCTATAACCTGTTGGTTAGTAAATATGAATGAAAGGCGTGCCTTTTGGTTGCCTTCAGAATATCAAAATAGTGTAAAAAATATTGTGTTGGGTGGGCACAATGAATTTGCAATTAAATTTTGCCAGCTCTATGGTATAACTCTGACCGATCTTTTGGGTATATGATTTGAAGATCCAACTTGGATCATGATGGTGATTTGGTAGTATCCTGAAACTACTGTAAAGCTGTCATAAAACTTGTAAGGAGTTAGAGATGTTCTATTAGTTTATCAGTTTTATGCCAGCTTTGGTATCGAATTATTATATCCAGAGTTTTGACTGAAGTTATGGAATAGTGCTGGTTAAAATTAAACGAAACTTTACTACGCTTTTTTTTTTAAAATGGATGTTGTGAAAAAATACATATATTGTTAGAAGAATCATCTGACAGTACTTCTAGAAGGGGAAGAAAGGTGAAATGACAGGTGATTCTTTGCGCATATATTGTTAATTTACTGTGCTTAAAGTTTTTGTGATACTCTACGCATATATTGTTAGAAGGATCATATGATAGTAATCCCAAAAGGCTCTGTTTCAAGTGATACTCCATATACATATTGTTAGGAAAATCATATGATAGTGATCCTAGAGGGCTCAACGTCAATGACATCGTCAATCTAGAGATATCTATTAATTCATCCAATATGAATGCCAAATTATTGTATCCAAAAATCTGGTCAAAATTATCATTAACTAACTATGCCTAAATTTTTAATATCTCCCCATCACCTTCTCACAACTTTTAAGAAACATTTAAGGAATATTTGAATGGCATTTGGGATTTGAGCTAGTGGATCAGTTGATTAGTGAATTAGAGATGTAAACTTCGTATCTCTTTTTGGTTTTATAATTTTACTGGTCTAGATACATATCATCGAGATGTAGCCTTTATGTCACATCCAAATACATACTAGTATTAGAGTATTCTTCTGCTAATATTTAGGAACATGTTTATCTGTGATTCTTTTATCATCTTACTATACATCTTTTTTTTCAAAGAATGAAAAATAAATGTGTCAATAGAAATACCTATGCCTGAGTATATACTAGTGATAGGGTAGTCTTCTTCTATTATTTTATATAATATTTCTGAAGAAGACTTACCCAAAATACATATATCTGACTACATACTAATGATAGAGTATTCTTCTTCTATTATTTTATATAAAGATTCTGAAAAGAATATTTTGAATATCATATCATACTGGATATATACTAGTGACAGGATAGGTAAATACAAATATTATATAATAGATTATGCACTTACATATTCTTATATTTGTCTATTGAACGTGCTTATTCCTATTTTTTTTTACCATCTTGCTTAAGGTTGCTTGGCTAAATTATTTTAGAAAATGCGAAACGGTAAAATTTTAATTAATGCAATTTAAACTATTGCAAAACTCAAAAC
>CAMKVN010002344.1:0-13968 GCA_946474995.1 Funneliformis geosporum
AAATCTGCAAAATTTGGAAAAAGGTAAAACTATATCAAAGCTTATAAAAATGGCGAAACTATATCAAACACTTAGTATAAATTTAGTGAAACTAAAGGTTTTACCGTTTTGCCAAATCCAAAATAAGTTTAGACAAGCAACCTTAATTGGATTGCAACACTACTATCAGCCTTTAGAAATCTGGATTTTAATTTTAAGGCTTACTTACATCATGAAGACACTATAAAAGAAGGATCTACATCTTTATACATTAAACTTAACAATTATCTTATAGGAAGATTATTCCTATACTTTACCCTAAAGGCTTATTGTACTGTGAACAGCTAATTTCTGCTAATGGATTAACTTTCTTTATATATGCAGATATTAAAGTATGTGATAATTGACGTATATTACTTCAAATATTTAAGTAATATAAATATATAGAAAGCTGTTTTAATATGGATTCTATCACCAGATTAATAGCAAGCAATTCTCAATTACCATATAGATATTTATTTCCTATCATTTCTCTATCTTTAGTCAAAACTAATAATATTAATAATTTTGTCATTTGTTGGCATCTAATATTAGAACTCACTGTTGCCAGCAGAACTATATACGTCAAAGATCAACTTTTTACCCTCTAATATTTTACCCTCTTAAAAACAGATAATTATATAACTATGATAATATTATGTGAAAGCTATTCTTTTAATAATGCTAATGCCTTTTTAATGATCCCTATTAATTCTAAGTATAAAAAAAGCAGATGTTTTTTCACATATAATAAAATATTCTATGCTCTTATTCACTTTAATCCTATTTGCTCTATAGGACTTTGATGCAGTTTTCTCATTTATGCTTTATGATTTAGCTTTTACTGCATATTTTAAATTAACTTTTATTTTTTTGAATTCATATATAGATTCTTTTAATTTTTCTTATCTCTTTAACCTTTCTTCAATGATTAAATTTTTCAACATTACATATTCTTTAACTAATTTCTCTTATTTTAAGTTTTATACTGATGGTTCTTTTATTAATACAGGTATATTTTTGTCTAGAATGAACTGTGTCTGGTTGTTTACTGATCTGATTAATCCTTTTGTCTCCTTCAATGCTACTTTAAAAGTATCATTTCCTAGTGCTTTTTAATAGAGCTAACTGCAGTAATTGCTGTTATTACCACAATACCTTTTGATGCTTCAATTATTATTTGTACTGACTCAATGGCTACTATCCAAAATTTTGAAAGATTTCAACACCTTTTGGCTGTTTCTCCAACCAATAATCTAACATATAAGCTTGACTATCATGATATATAGCATGTTCTTTTTAAATTAATTTCAGCTAAGTAACTTCAAATTAGTTTTACTAAAATACAGACTCATGGCTCTTATGCCTTTGATACAGAAGTAGATAAACTAGTAAAAGATTGCAATTTAACCATCATTTTATTTTATAATACTAAAGTCTTTAGATACAAACACATATTTTATTATCAACAAAGTTCAATTCAAGTTTTACCTTGTTCATTTTTTAAAAAGGCTTTTCAGGCTATATGCTTCAAATAATTTATTAACTCTCTATACTTTGCAAATATGAAAAGCAATTTATACATTGACTTGCTACTTGTTTTGTCCTAAATAATAATGAAAATCCATTGATCATGTCCTTTCAGACCTCTTATCTTAAAAAACAAAAGCTGAAACTTCTTCTAGAAATAGTCCTATTACTCTTTATCCTTAAATACAGACATTCTAATCTTTATCCTCATAACCTTTGATGTTTAGCATGTGATATTATTAAAAAAGATTTTGATCATATATATAAGCTTTGCCTAGTTAGTAGAAACATTGCCTATAATGCTACTGTTTCAATTCGAAGACTCTTTCTTATCACTTTATAACAAACAATTGGTATTGAAAACATTTTTGATAATGCTTTGAGACCTCTCATAATAGATGAAATATTGGATCTTTACCCACATACCTCACAGTTCACATTTATTAATATGATTAAAGATATTATGTCTAAATCACTATTCTACAAGATCAATTTATTGACAAATTTTAAATAAACTACCAATACTGTATTTATCATCATGCATATGACTATACTAAAAAATATGAAAAAATAGATATTTCTTATTTAATATCTATAAAAAATACTTTAATATTTCTCTTAGTAGCAAGAAAGATAACTGGATCATGTCTAGATTTTTGAAATTATCCTCTATATATCCCATTAATATACCTTCACATTTTATTAATACAACTGGATTACACTCTTATAAGAGTATAATCCAGTTGTGTTAGACTGTTATCTAGTTAATATTAGACTGTTACCTTGTTACTGTTTTCAGTGCTCTGTGACCTTTTTATTGCTTTGTAGCTATCTGCTTGTTTTCATTGCTTTGTGGCCTTTTTATTGCCTTATAGCTATCTGCTTGATTTTATTGCTCTGTCCTCTTTTTATTATCAAGAAGCTATTCATGTATTTACAATGATTTGTGCTCTTTTTGTTTTTAAAGAGCTATTCATTTGTTTTTCTGCTTCTAAACCTATTTAGTAGCCTATTAAGATATCGAGGATTCTTCTTTTTTGCACCTGCTTGTTTCCCTGTTAAAATTCTAAATTGTGATAAAAAAATATGTCAGGTGGTATAGTAAATTCGCGTTTAATTTTGGCTGATATTATATCATAATTTCAGATGATCTTTTGGGTATATGATTTGGGAATCCAGCTTAGCGCTATGATAATGCTATGATAGTGTTATAGAACTATCATGAAACTGGTAGAGAATTGTCATGAAACTGGCAGGATGTCAGAGAAATTCTATTAGTTCACCAGTTTTATGCTAGCTTAGGTGCTGAATTATTATATCCAAACTTCTAACCAAATTTATGAAATAGTATTGGCTGAAAATAAGCAAATTAATACTGAGTCTTACTGCGTTATAGTCACATGATACTATTCTGGTGACAGAACACCCTCATATAGTTGCTTCCCTCTCAATTGCAATTTCTTGATTGCCAGATAAGGCATGAAGTGCTGAATTTGCAATCTATCTATTTGCTAAAGATATGTTGCAATCTATTCACACACTGTTTGATTGCTGAGGATGAGACACGAAGTGCAGAATTGGCTCAGAATTTACAGCTTTTATACCTTTTTTTCGTGTTTCCTTCTGAACCTTTCCGTCTTTCCAACCTCTTTTCTGCTTATTGCCAGTAGTATCTATAAGCATAATTTTCTATTTTATTTTCTATATATTATTCTACTCATAGATACTACCAAATTTATACTTTATTTTCACCCTTACATTCCTAGAACCCTTTTTCACATAGTTACTATTCTGGAATACTTTAAGATATTACTACACTAATTGCTTTTGGGTATTACTTATGAGTACTACCATATTGACTACTTTTGTATACTACTACTGGTCTAGTATTTTGCTAACAATCATATTCGCTCAAAATTTCTATTTTGAAGATTTGGGATTTATTATGTAATTTTATATTAACTTCCTCTACATACCTATCATGTTACTTACACAAAAAAACTTTTGAACCTAATCTTAAAGAAATAAATGAAGCAATAAGGCTCTTTTCAGATGTAGCAGACCTTGATTTTGAGTTGGGCTATAATGATCATACATATTTTTAACATTTATTGAAAACTATTGATTATCCTTTTGAGATTTATGGATTACCTGATTCTCATGAATGCATCAATAGGAACCTGCCTTTACATCTAATTCTTGATATTGATGCAAGGCAGAAGTCCGATCCCACTTCTGCTAAAGTACTGGAGATATTTATCTTTTTTACTTATACAGTATTAGTAGTTAAGTTTAATTCTACTTCTGAACTAACAATCTGGATTTATATATGTTCAGATCGATTCTTCTGCGCCTATAAAATGCAATATCATAACGGAACTGATACCAAAGCTTAACCTATACCAGAAATGTGAAGGAAGATGCTTAGCTAAATTTAGTAGTAATTCTAACATTTATTTATGGATATGTAAAAAGGGCTATCAATGGGAGATACCATATAAAAATATGAAACAGAATCATAAATGGTGTAATATTTGCCCTAATGTATCAGAAAGAACATGTCAGTATATATTTGAAGATTTATTGAATAAAAAATTCTTACTCTAAAACCTAAATTTTTAGAAGGTTTACACCTAGATGGATACAATAAAGAACTAGGTTTAGCCTTCAAATATAATGGTAACCAACATTACCAAATCATGTCTTTTTTTCATTCAGAAGGATAGATGAATATAATTTGTAAATTCAGCGTAATTGGAAAAAGATGGTATTATGCTATGAAAAAGGAGTAATCTTTATTACAATCCTTACTGTGTAGTAGAATTAGAAACTTTTATAAGGAGTACCTTATACACATTTAGTTATCTCCCAATACCCATCTAGAAGGCAACATATGCTCTTTCTTAATATGTATCAATTGTTCTCTTACAAAGAGACGCTGAGGTCCTAATTCGTCTAAATAATACAAAACAGGTATTAAAGGATTCTTTCTAACAATAATTCTTCAAATTTTATATAAGCTGGGAGATCATATTAGATCTGCTATTCTGTGTTGTTCAAAAGGATCATTTTTTCACTTTTCAGAGGCAAGCAAAAATCAGATAGTAGTACCTTTTAGTAGCTGTGGTTCATTAACACCTATCAAATGATTATATTTTACCGATGACTTGG
This sequence comes from Funneliformis geosporum, assembly GCA_946474995.1. Classification (NCBI taxonomy): domain Eukaryota; kingdom Fungi; phylum Glomeromycota; class Glomeromycetes; order Glomerales; family Glomeraceae; genus Funneliformis; species Funneliformis geosporum. Next base: position 4,720 of record CAMKVN010002344.1, read on the forward strand.
AATATACCTACTCAAGTTTTGTGGTATTATTAGGACTCATTTCAATTAACTGAGTTGGGGTATCATTCATATTGTCAACAATTCTTCTTGCAAATCGTTCACATTCCCTATAACGTTCACCAGTAGGTAGGAGAAACTCTATTGAATACTAATTTTTAAAATTCTAAACTCAAATAATCCAACATAATGAACAACTATAGCTAAGCTTGTGTATCTGAAACGTGTTATAATCCTTTAAATATTAACATTATGTTCATCTATTATTAATATTACGCTTTCCATAAACTCGCAACCTTGATCACATTGTATTTTTCGAGGCCAGTTGAGAGAATTGTCAGGATTATTATATAAACTCTTAAAAGCTTCTACAACTTTTCACTACTTTTTGACGTTAAAAAAATGAAATCTTTATACTTAGTCGCACAGTCTATATAACCAATAATACATAGTAAAAGATTAGACTATCGCCTAATAAATCTATATTCACATCATCATATGATATTTCAATCAAATCACATTGATGTATAATATTTAATTTTGTGATTCTAGAATAGTTAGCATAAGATATATGCTTAGGTGAAGAACAAAAGATTTAATATATAGGCGTGCGTCAGTTAAAAAGGGGAAATCCATAATTTTATTATTTTGAGAAAAATGAAAAAATATAATAAATTACAACATTAAAAAGTGTAGATTGCTCGTATAAATTGATTTAAATAGGAATGATCTATAATAGATGAGTTGAAAAGCCACTCATTTAATTATTTTACAGTATAAATGTATAATACAGTAATTAAATAGTTTAAAAAAAAGCAATTTTTTTATTTTTCTCAAAAACTTACAATAGTGTAAAACTTTTACAATTCGAATTTTTGAAACTCTTTTAAAGCATAATTAACGTTCTTTCTATTTTTTTTAGAGATAAACTTGAGACTTAAAAATGGATCCTGAAGTAATTGAAGTTAGTTCATTTTAAATTTTTTTATTAGTTAGAAATTTTTTATTTTGGAAAACGTAATTAATGTTCCTTTCTCTTTTTTTATAGAAACAGAATCTAGATGAACAGATGAAGCTGATAGAATGGTCCCTAAGCAAACTATGTAAGTTTGTTTTTCTATTGTTTTTTTATTTCAGAGAATGTAATTAACATTCCTTTCTCTTTTTTTATAGAAACAGAATGGATGAAGCTGATCGAATGGTCCCTGAGTGAACAGATAAGTTCATTCTTTGTTTTTCTGTTATTTTTTTTTATTTTGGAAAACATAATTAACGTTCCTTTCTCTTTTTTTAGAAATGGAATCTAAACGAACAGATAAAGCCAAATGAACGATTCCTGAACAAACAAGATAAATATAAGTTTATTCTTTATTATTTTTTATTTCAGAGAATGTTACTAACATTCTTTTTTATTTATTTTGTGAAAGCTGCCTCTTGGACTTTGAAATGGATAAACCTAAAGGTGGTAAGAGATTTTGAAGGGGTTTTTTATTTTCTGTTCTTTTTTCTTTATTTTGTAGGGGAAGTAATTGCTAATAATTAAATATAATCTATTATTTATTAAAGCTAAATAACCAAAAAGGAACAAAAATTTTAACAAAAAATTAATTGAAAAGTAAATTAAATTGAAAAACTATTCAAATAAAATCAAAAAAAAATAAAGAAGTAAAATCAAAAAAAAAATTAACGATGAAAATTTTAAATATATAAAATTGAAGATGAAAAAAAGAAATAGTTAATAAAGTAAGAAAATAAATTCAAAAGAATATCTATATACCTGAACTTACTATTTACTAAAACATCAAACTAAAGCTTTGAAAAAAATTTACAAAAAATGAAATAAAAAATGATTAATTAAATTAAAAAAATAAATAAATAAAACAAAAAAAAACATTTACTTTAGAAAAATAAAAGTATGTATAGAGTTTGTATGGAAACTCAAATTGGCTACATTTTCTCTTTAATTTTTATTTAAAGATAATGAAAATGCTCAAAATAATTATAAAATATAGCAAAAATAATTAAAATAATTTAAAATTAATAAATTTAACACTTCTTTTATTATTAACAGCATTAAAAAAATAACTTTTCTTATGCGTCAGTTAAAAAGGGGGAAATTTGATGGATAAATTATTTATCAATGCTAACCTAATCAGATTTAAGTTTTTTTCTTGTGACTCATCTCCTTATCAAATAATTTTAATTGATTGACATTATGTATATTTCAGTTTTTTGATATTATCTCAGAAATTTATTATGCTTATTGGCTTACCAAATTAAGTAAAAAATAAGCATATCATTAATTTATATCACATGAATCTAAAATCTCAAAATTGATTAGAAGGTGGATTTCCCCTTTTTAACTGACACACGCTCATATTGCTTGAGCATCAAGCCATTTTTTTACATCAGTAAATAGGATGGTATGTTCAGTTTTTTACATGAATCCCATAATCCCTTAATATTTTGGTAAAGGCCTTCAGGTTGATAATACAGCTTCTGTAAGGTAAGATTTCAGTTAAGATCATGCATTTTTTGAGGATTAATATAAATCAAGGGTTCTTTCATTTTGTATTTCTTTTATAATAACAAAAAAAAAGAATGATATTTCACAAACCTCATCCAAGGCAGATAAGAACCTATGAAGAATATAAAGCTGAGTTGGAGAAGAATAACTATCATCTTCGAGATGCATTATAGACAGAGGTAGAAAATAGTTGCCCGAATGAGAAATGGTTTAATCAACTGGAGCGTGAATATAGCTGATGTGAGTAGAAAATCTAAGATCTCAATAAAGACATAGAGCATCTTGAGAATACTTTAGAAGAAGAGATAGCAGAGCTAAGATCTGAAATCTCCAGTCTAAAAGATCAGCTATATCAAGCTAGAAAAGATATGCAAGATAAAGGAAAATATATTTTTAGTTTAGAAGAGCAGTTAGTAAAATCTAAGAAGCAGGTAGAAAAATTGTGATGTCAAATCAGAACTATCTTATTAAAGAAAAATTCATCAGTATGAGGGAATTTTTCTGACCTGTATAATTCTGATAATAATATGGCCACAATTATAGAGCTAGCAGATGCTATAAATGGTTATGTGAATAATAGGGCAATACATATAGATATCTTATCAGACCAAATAAAAAGGGTAACAAGATAAATTCGTTGAAAATTTAATGGTTTGCAATAGGATTTAATCTGAAAGCAGAGAAGGCGTTATGATGTAGAGACCGAAAGGAATAATGAAATAATATGAAGAAATCTTGTTGAAGGAGTGGAACAAAGATTTATTAGTGATCTTTAGCAATATAAAACTAATACTCAAAACCAGGTGAATAGAATGATAGGTAATATAGCAAGAAAGTAAACACATATTGGTGAGTTATTATGAGAAAGTTTTGCTTTTCAATTAATATATTAGCGAGATACTAACTGTCTTCAGCAAAAATACCTATCAGTTGCAGACCAATGCCCAAAACTAGGTAAATAGGATGATAGTTATTATAGCAAGAAAACAAACTCGCATTGGTAAGTTACTATATGAAAAGTTTGTTTTTTCAGTTAATGATTAGGTATCAGAATATTTTAAATTTGCAGGGATAAATTTTAGCCTTACAGAATAATCTACCTAATCAACTAAACATGGTAGAAATTCTCCAACCATTTTTTAAGTGGGATGATGATATCTCAGATTTTCTTGCAAAACTTAGATTATACTTGCAAAATCAAGGTGTAAATTCAGTAGATAATGCAGGTAGTCCACCAACTGGAAAAGAAGTAGTAATAGGGTATTTAAGAGGATGTATGAGTGAAAGAACCCTAGAATGGTTTGATGAGGAGATTACTACAAGATAAATTAGGAGTGAACTAATCTAACTGATAGTATAAGACAAGCTAATTTGGTTACAGTAAATGAACATATAGCTCTTCAGATAGGTGTTGATAGATTAAATGAGGTTACCAGATAACCCAGAAATGCAATAGTCAAATTAAGAATTGTAGAAGGTCCTTGGAATGAAGACTGGCATGTGGCAGGAAGTCATCCTATTAATGCTCCTGTTAATCTACCAAATGCTGGTAATGGTATTATAGTAGTTATTACTGGTATTCAATTTGGTCAAGCTGTATGGTAGCTAAAAACTTATTTTTCTATAATAGAAAAAGAGCTTTAGGATATGATGTATGGAACGATCACAAAGGGAAATATGACTATAGATGAATTATATAGAAAAATATTATGAATAGGTAGACGAACTAATTATAAACCTGAAGAATTATGTAGAAAGTTCTTAGATGCTTTTCCACTACCATAGCTTGAAAAATCTGAAGATATCAGTGAATATTTGACATTAGAAGCATTATCCAAAAAGCTTTATAAAATAGAGTTACATTGAATAGCTAGACATAAAAGAGATAGAATAGCTGATCCACTAATATCTCAATGAGTATCTCAGTAAATATATAAATCTTCACCTTCTCAACAGCAAGGAATTTTTTTAAAAGATATGCAAAAAGTGATCTAAGGTGCATTGTTACAGCAAAAAACTGAATACCAGTCTTTATTAGAAAAACAAAAAACTGATTACCAATTACAAATGGCCCAGCAAACTAAAAAGATACCTTTACCAGTTCATCCTAAAATATGGAACAGATTTGTGATACATATAAAAGTGCTAATCTTTTCTCCAATATACTTACTAAGGAAGAAATAATAAGAGAGGTTGCAAAAGCTTATAGACCACCTCCTAAACTGCAAAAGCCAGAAAAGTTGCAATAATCTAGAATCAATAGATTAGAATCAAAAATAGATGAAATTGGTCAAATAACATTTAAGCTTAGTAGGATATCACTTAATGAACAATCTTGAAAGCCTTTTTATTGTAACAATTATGAATAGGAAGGTTATAAGAAAAATAATTATCCCAACTTAGCTTTTGCACCTTCAGTAAATCCTGTAGCTAAATTAAATATTACATATTACTATCCTCAAATTCTATATACAAAGTCCCAATACATACCTTCAGATTCAGATAATGAGGAAGATGGTTATGATAATCTAGAAGAAAGTGTGTGGTATTATGTATCAGTAAAAAAAAACAGGACTGATGAATGATGGGATACCTTTGGTAACTAGCCAGCCTAAAATATATAGATTAGTACGTACAATGATTTGTATAGTCCTGTAGTATGATTTTCATACATACTAACCCATATAATCAGCTATTACTAAAGTTTTTGCCGGTAATGCGTAAAATGTGTCTATCTCAAAAGACTCAGGAGGAGAAGTCAAAAAAAGGTGAGTGTTTTCGTCCCTACAATACTTTAATGCTAATATAAATGACTTACATATCTCTGAATCTTTTTTAGATAATGTAAGTGAGTTTGATGGATTTAATTTAGTTACTGCTGAAACGCTTGGATGGAAAGTTGATAAGCCTTCTAAGTTCGCTGTAAAAGGTAATTCTGAACATATCTCTGAAGCACTAAGATGATATACAAATGTAGCGATTACTTTAAAGTATATGAAAGGAAACTCAATCATCACTATAGTTAGAAATTATGCTTGTGTTGATAATGGTGAGCCTAAGTCAATGCTATAGTTAAGTACAACAGGAATTTGAAAAGTTAAAGGTATTCCTGATCTAACTAAAAATCAGTTTTGCATAGAGGATCATGAAAAGACATATATTATTCTAACTTTTAGTAAGACGTCAGAAGTAAATGATTCACTAAAAGAGGAGTATGAATCATCACCTTAGGTATTTGTTAATTCTTTTGATCCAACTAGTGAGAAGGACTTAAAAAATGTGTGAAAAGCTTAAAAAGTACCTCTTAAAAACTGAGAAATGGCTTAACATGGTGTTAAATGCAGGTAAAATTCTTGCGAAAAGATACTCTCAATTTACAGAGAAAAGATCAGATGCGTAACAATGTCCTAGTAATATTTATTAATTTATTAAGTTCAGCTTCCTGTCTAGATGAATCAGATTGCTTTAGCAAATATTGTCTACCTATGTTTTCATTTTTTTTCCACTAAAGTCACTGAATGAGAAGATTCACCTTTCAGTTTTATATTAATCATTTTTTTCCAACTAACCTTATCTTTTTTCCTACTAGTTACTGTAATCAAACTATTAGAATTTATATAAGAATTTGCATTATTCTCACAGGATGATCCATATAAATGATCCCATCTTTTTCTAAGTTAGTAAAAGAAAAAGTATCATATTTCACGTCTCTGGACTGTGAAGATTCCTGTTTATCTTCTGAAATTTGATCAGAGATATTAACAAATTCTAATATTCTATGCTATTTCTCAATTGATTCAGAAGGCCTTTAATTATCAATGATTTTTTGATATGTTATTGATCCTAAACAATGTTTTTTACACATAATAAACTGAGCATCTGGAATATTATTCTGAGCATTTCTAATTTCTTTGATAGCTTCAGATGACAAGCGTCGGGCATCTAATCTAAGAAATTTACGAGTATGGGTTGCTTGTTTTTTGCTCATAGTTTGCTAGTAATAAATTTGTATAATACTAATAAAAAACTTGTAGAAAATTTATTTACAATTTATTTAATATTGGTCTGGCATTGGTTTGATATATATATAAAATTCGCTTCTTCTATCATGTAGCTCGCTATAAGCTTGATCCAAATAAAAATAAATTTAAAATGTACAGTCAAACCTTGATATAACGAACCCTTGATATAACAAATTTTAAAATCATATATATTAAAATTACCTTACTATAGTGAACTAGCCAATTAAATTCTTTAAAAAATTCATTATAAGCTTATAACGAAGTTGATATTCAGATCCTAGAATTCGTTATATCAAGAGTTCAATATATACATTTCAAATATCATATTTGTTTTAAACTGGATTTTTATTGGTTTGATATTGGTTTGATTCTGAATCCCTTTCTTCACATTCGAAGAAAAAAAATCATGAAATATTTTGTTTTCAAAAAAATAAATTTATATGGCAAATGTGCATATGCTGAATGAGATAAATAGTGGGATAGCTCTGATATCTGATAATAAGCTTAGAAAATCATCATCTAATCAATATCCATTCAGCCGAATTGAACTTGAGAATCAACTTACTTATACGAAGTGTGACCTAGATATTGCTTTAAGCTCAGGTAATCAACTTGGTACTAGATGCAATCTTTTAATAAAAATAATGAAAGCTTTTCAGAGCGTGTATGCCAGCTTGAAGATAAGGTGAGAGAACTCAAAAATCAGATTTCTCAGAAAGATATTTCTCTTATTAGTGTTAAGAGTGGGGTTACTATAAAATTGGAAAAGATATAGGCTTTCCAATCAAAAGTAGAGGAATTAGAACAGGATATTGATATTATTTTAGCACAGAAGGAGTTATCGGAAATGAATTCACTCAAGAATAAATTGGAACTGAAATACATGAAACTATCTAATTAAAATATTGGTTTAGATTTGGAAAAAGAAGATTTAGAAGAAGCACTGACCAAAAAAAAGGATGAATTAATATGAATGAGGGATAATTTACTTTTAGTACAAAAATATTGATAGAGAAAGATTCTCTCCTTCAAGAAACTAATGCTTATTTAGTAGAGCAGATTTCAAAAACATCTAATGACTCTAAGCATAATGAGATAACTGGAGACGTTAGTAAACTGGAGAAAGGTAACAGTAATACTAGTCCTGAAATCACTTTAGTAACACCTATTACTGCATCAAGAACTGACAAAACTTTATTTAGTGATAATAAATCTGATTCCTTTTTTTTTCAGCTTGCGATTTTTCTTTTAATAGTATCACTAATCATATAGTTTTCGCGATCTATATTCTCTCATCTATATTCTTTTATTTCACCTCTCAATAAAGAAAAAAATCTTTTGAATTATATAAAAAAAAAGGAAATCAGAATTATAGATTCCAAATCTGTCATATAGAAGAACCAAAAGACAGAACTACCCTTATGAAACTTTTCTTATAGATATAAATGAGGTCACTAAATATACTTCATTATAAGCGAAAGGCTATGAAGCAAGTCCTGACTGCTCTTTCAGTATGGTAGACATAGGGAAAGTGAAACAGGTAAAAGTAATATTTTGGCGAATCTTTTTCTTAGTGATATATCTGAATGTATATATAAAGGTAAAAAAGGCAGATCTAAATATATTGCATGTGATGATTTGATAGTTTGCGGTTACCATTCTGATGAACCAAAATGGGCATTTGTAAGACATATGTATAGCATAATTTCAAAAGACCCAAAAGCGTCTTACTATAAAAATATTACTTTCAAATATATCTTATCTGAAAAAAATTCTCAGTATAAGAGCATTTTCGCCTAAAAGAAATATAGCAATTATTTTTTAGGATTTATGTGTGGCTTCTAAATCCATCCAAAATCGAATCATTCCATTTTTTACACATAGGCGTTATAGAAACATTTCAAGCATATATGTAATACAATGTTATCATCATACACCAATAATTATCCGTGAAAATATTTCACATCTAGTAATCTTTAATGGTGGCAGTTCCTATTAAGATATTTCCAAGATCATTGGATAATATACTGAAGATGTGAAAAATATCTCTATGATTGTTAATAGTTATCTTCAAAAAGGTGAATTTATTGTCTTTGATCTAAATAAATCAGATAATGATCCGTTGGTAATTTGATACTCCATAAGACTTTCAAAAAGAGGTAGAGTTACGAGAGAAGTGAAAAAAAAGATCATAAAGATTCATTATTCCTAAAATTAAAGTTTTATTTTTTTGATGAAGAATCACCTATTTGCAATAAGAAAGTTGACAATAAATAATGCTTGTGCAATTGCTGGAAAACGTGGTGGGCTTTGTCTTTCTACTGAATATGTTAATGCTAACATTCCAATGCAATGGCAATATGCAGACGGTCATGAATGGACTACATCTCTTAACAATATAAAGAATGGTAAGACATGGTATCCGTATTGTGTGCAAATAAGGCCAGTCATACAATTGAAGATGCTAAGCAAGTTGCTTTTAGTAAGAATGGAGAATGCATTTCTGAAACGTATGATAATAGTTTTTCACCTTGATCATGGCATGGCGTTGTTCTGAAGGGCATTAGTGGAATGCATCTTTTAACAATGTGAAAAATAATAAGACGTGGTGTCCATATTGTGCAATTAATAGGCCTTGTACACTTGAAGATGCCAAACAATTGGCTTATAATAGAAAGGGAGCTTGTCTTTCTGAATATTATA
>CAMKVN010002345.1:0-13965 GCA_946474995.1 Funneliformis geosporum
CAAATGTATATTTAATTCAGGTCAATTTTATGTCTGACCCAACCTGACCTTATCAGGTCAGGTCAAGTCAATTACCCAACCCAACCCGACCTGTTCAGAGCTCTAGTTAAAATAGATTAGGCAGATCGTTCATGATACAATTTTAATCTTTCGCTATTAACAGGAATTTTTAGCACTTTATCATCTATTATCCTTATTTTATAGATACCATTACCTAGAACATTATGTATTATATAAGGTCCCTTCCATAGTTCTTCCAATTTATTTTTGTCTTGTAAATTGCTCTTATATAGTAAAACCAAGTCACCTCGTTTAAATTATGCCTCCTTTAAGTTTTTAACATGTCAGTTTTTTTGTTTTGTTCTATATTTTTCTGAGCTTTTATTTTATTATCCTCAAAAGTTCTGATAATATTTTGTATTCGATTTAATAATTTATCATAAAAATTGGAAGCTATTGGCTGCGCTTGTAAGGCTGAATTAAACATTTCTGTTAGAATAATAGCTTCACGTCCATACATTAAATACATTAAATAAAATGGCTCATGTCTTGTTATCTCATGTCTTTTTGTTCTATAAGCGAAAAGGGATGAGGAAATATAGTTGTCCCAGTCATCTTTGTGGTCATTGGTGAATTTGGCTAAAGTCTCACATAACGTTCAGTTGAATCGCTCGACTAGCCTATTCATTTGCGGGTGATAAGCGGATAACAACTTATATTTTGTTCACAATTTGTTACACAAAGAATTAAGCATTTCATTAACGAAATGTGTTCCTCAGTCTGTTAATAGTATCTTTGGATAACCATGTCGGTATATTATATTTTTGTAGAAAAATGAAACTACCGAAGAAGCCTTAGCATCAGGTATTGCATATGCCTCAGGTCACTTGGTTAAATATTCTGTAGCCACAACAATATAAGAATTTCTATTCTTTGTTTTAGGTAAAGGTCCAACAATATCCATTCCAACTCTGTCAAAAGGCTGTCCCACTTTGATTGGATGTAAAGGTTCAGTACGTTTATTTTTGCTTCTTCGCTAGCATTCATCGCATATTTTCACATATTGCCTTACGTCTTCGAACATTTGAGGCTAATAATATCTTATTTTAACTCTTTTATAGGTTTCTTCTATAGCGAAATGTCTTGCCAATGGATTTGAATGTATATAGTATAGAATTGTTTCTATTTTATTTCTTTTTATTACTTTAAATGATCGATTCAGTTCCTTTAAATCCATTAAGTACTATGTGAGGGAGTGGTATGTATTGGGGTCCATAATGGTCAAAATCCATTATTGTTAAGAAGTGTCATGAATGCTATTTCCGTTGCTGTATTTAAAGATTTGTTCTTTTGTTATTAATGGGTTATCCGGCTTAAAGTATCTACGTTTGAATGTTGTTTTCCTAGTCGGTTGATAATATCAAAGTAAATGAGTTAAGAGTCATAATCCAGCGTCCAAGTTTGCCAACAGGGTTTGAGTTATTTTTCAAATATACTAAAGCGGAATGGTCAGTAACAACAACAAATCTTTGTCCATGAAGATAATGATGAAAGTATCTTATTGCCCATACAACAGCAAGGCATTCGAGTTCAGTGATAGTATAGTTTCGTTCATGCTTGTTCAACGTACAACTAGCATATGCTATAACATGTTCTTTAGAATCAATTCTTTTTTGCGATAATATTGCTCCTAATGCAAAAGTTGAAGCATCCGTATATAGAATGAAGGGTTTTTCGAAATTAGAATAAGCTAATATTGGAGGTGTCATTAAGCATGATTTGAGTTCTCAAAGGCTTCTTGCTGATATTTCGTCCATTGATAACAAACATTCTTCTTTAAGAGTCAGTGCAAAGGTTCGGCTATCATTGAAAACCCTTTAACAAACTTTCGGTAGTAAGAGACTAACGCGATAAAACCTCTAAGCTGGGTCAAATCTTTTGGTGGGAGGTAATCTTTTATTACTCTTAATTTCTCAGGGTCAGTCTGAATTCCTTCTCCACTTATCACATGACCTAGAAAAGGTAACTTTCGCTTAAAGAAGAAACATTTTTCCGGGCTTAACTTTAGTCCAGCATTTCTCAACCACATAAACACTTGCTTTAAATGCATGATGTTCTTCGAAGGTTCTTGATCCGATATTAATGTCATCAACATATACAACAACAAATTGCCATAATATGTCTCTTAAAATAGTGTCCATTAAGCGTTTAAATGTGACAGACGCATTACACAGTCCAAATGGCATTACGCTAAATTCATAGGTACCGAATTTAGTTATGAAAGTTGTCTTTTCCATATCTCTGGAATCCAATTCAACTTGCCAGAATCCACTAGCAAGGTCAAGAGAAGTAAACCAAGAAGATCCTGATAAAGTTTCCAACATATCATCTATCCTAGGTAAAGGGTAACAATCTTTCTTGGTTACTCCATTTAGTTTTCGATAATCTACGCAAAACCGTTTTTTTCCATTTTTCTTTTCCACAACCACAACTGGGGAGGTCATTGACTATTCGAAGGTTTGATCAGTCCATTCTTTAATAACCGCTGAAATTCTTCATTAATAAATTCCTGATTTTTGTGAGAAGTTCGGTAAAATCTCTGTTTGATGGGTTCTGCTATACCGGTATTAATTGAATGTTTAATAACAGATGTTCGCCCAAATTCATCTGAATCCCAGACAAATAAATCATTGTATTCATGCATGAATGCTTTAAAGGTTTTCTTTTGTTCCATATTCAATTCTCCGATATGGAAATTTCCTTTCTCAATCTTTCATACTGATAATATGATTCTTTGGGTATTGTAGTATCGCCGATTTGCTCAATTATTTCATTTTCAATTTGTTCAGATTCCTCCGTGGATATATATTGGTTAAAACAATATACTTGTTCTTGTAAATCGGCTTCTTCCTCATATTCTTCATCTGTATCACTAACATCGATGATATGTTTTTCTTGTTCATTATCTTCGATTTCTTCTTCGTCAATCTTTTCGAGAATACGATCATGTGGTAATTGATAGCATTCAACTGGTACATTAATGTCTTCATTATTCCAAAGCAAGGTTAGTAGCCCTTTTCTATAATCAATTATTGCCTGTGTTTCTTTTAACCAGTCATTTCCTACAATAGCAGCATAGGATTCGGCTTCTGTAACTACTGCGTCAAAAGGAATTATGTGGTTATTAATTTTTAAAGGAATTTTAGTTACTGCTCCTAATGGTCTTCTTTTTTCTCCATTGACATTGACCATGATAGTTTTCGATGCTTGTGTTATTACCATTTCTAAATCCTTTAGTAACTTCAAGGATATAATGCATCCTGCAGAACCAGAATCAATTATAAGGGGTATCTTTACTCCGTCTATGTATGCGTCGCAATACAATGCTGTAGCCCTTTTCATGGTATCATTCTTTGATAAATTTGATTCCATGTTTTCAGGTTCATCAGGTTTTTCATTCACTATAATCTGTTCTTTAGGTTTCTTTGCTAGTTTTCGTATTGCTTTCATTACGGCTTGCCCAAATTTTGGGTTCATTGCTATTAATTGACAATTCGTAATATTCGCGTGTTGATCAAAAAATCGTTGCAGTGTATAAGGATCAACCATACTATTTATGGCGGTACCAAAGGTGACTTCCTCTTCAACGGTTTCGCTTTAACCTTTTTATTTGCTTGTTGGCTGGTTAATTGCTGGACCGTTTCTTCGTTATTGTCACTTTTTTTGTTTCAGTTTCTTCATTGCGCTCGTAAGGAGTTTCTTGAGCGGCTTAGATCGTGTTTTCGTTGCTGGACATGCTTCGAATAATGATAAATTCGAGGGAACGACTTTCGTTAAAGAAATGAAAAAGAAATCAATCAAATCAATTGGTTAAATAAAAAAAACCACCTTTGTAGATACTGAGAAATCAAGAATCTAAAAATTTGGAGGTAAATGGATGGTAAAATAAACTTATCTTTGTTTTTTATTTTATTGATGAGATGTTAAAAATGATCCAACGATATAAAAAGATAGTTGTAGGTAAGTAAATAAGAAGGGAATTAGAAAAGTAAAAAAAAAAATTTAATTAATTTTTAAAAAACTTACCTTATGTAGATGTTGGAGAAATCAAAGGATCTAAAAAAATGGAATTAAGTTAGTATTAAGAAGGGAGTCGAAGAGGATATAGAAAATAAATAAACTCACCTTGATTTTATTTTTTGTAGACGCTGAATAAATTAAATGATCTAAAAAGATGGAGGATTTATCTCTGCTATCCGTCAAGCTATGAAAAGAATACCGAACTTTTTTTTTATATCATTATTATCATTATAGTTAAGTTATATACAGATTATTCTATTTACTTTGCTAAAAAAAATTTTCTTTTATTCCTTTTACTTTATTATAAATGTTTATTAAATAAAATATATAGCCCATCAAAAGATTGAATAGATTAACTTTAATTTTGAAATATAAAACAAAAAGTGATATCATTTGATCATTGTTACTAACCAATTTCGGACAGCATAGCCAAATGTAACCTAAAACTTATGCTGCTGCGGCATATTCATATATAATTTGTTTTTCCGGAAAATGATGGATCGTCTTATTTTTGGTTACCTTTCCTGTTTAATAACATTCATTGGAAAAATATAAAAATAGACTTACTACGAATCTATTTTTTCCGGGTTCATTATAAAAATAATAATAATAATAATAATAAAAAATCACTTATGGAGGAAAAAGAGCAAGCAAAAGGACGTCATTTCCAACTTCCATTCGAATTTAATGATACAAACAGAATTGGACCTTGGGAAATTCTACTCAGCGAAAGCACGATTAAAGACATACGAGAAATGTTATATAATGAAGAATTCGAAGATATGCAAATAGGGTTACCTCTCACGATTGAAACGGTTATTAAAAAACTTAGGCAAATATCATCTGGTGCGTGGAAAAAGTTTGGCCTCCAACGTAATGCATTATCAAAAGATATTCCTGTCTATGAAGTGGAGCTTCCTACCAAAAACCTGAAAATTCTCTGGCAAGTTGACTATGGATTCTCTATCCATAAATATTCGTTCACGCAACATGTAAAGGTTTGGGCTGTCACTTCAATCCAAAAACAGATTGATGAAACATTAAAAGTTCTTAAAAGTGTTCATGAGGTCTACACATCAGAACATCTTCGTCGGTGCGCAATACAAAAGATGAGCAAAGACAATGTCGTTTTACCGGAATGTTTTGAAAATGAGGGAACGAGGTTCACCAACGAAGAATCGGACAATGAGAAACTATTAGAAGTCCACAAAATGTTTGTTACAAACAAATTTATTCCTATATCAAAGGTAAATATGCTCAAATCAATTTACATATTCAACGAAAAAGTTTCTTAAAATTTTTCTCGCAGGATTTGTTCAAGTCGCTCATCCTAAATGGCACCGATTTCGCTTTTCTGGTATCCAAGACTGAGTACGAGATAATTAACAATCCTTCTTCAGCGGTCGTTTTTGGTCGATCGGGTTAGTAATCTAGTTTCAGCCAAATTTATTAGATAAATAGGTTGACGTTGTTTATTTTTTATTCTAAATATCCAATATTTAGGGACCGGCAAGACTACATGTATCGTATTTAGATTGCTTCTTTCATATCTGAAAAGCAGACTTTACAAGTCACCATCTTTGCATGGCGATGACGACTATTTTTACAAAAGACAAATATTTATTACGTTGAACCCCATTCTATGCTTGCGAGTAAAACAATACTTCAGCCATTTACAAAAATCAACGGAGCTAGCTGGAGAGAAGATTTCGAAAGCCCAGTTTATTAATTGGAAGAAGAAATACGGTAGTAGTAAGGATCTTGATGACAATAAGATGTATGAGGAGGACGATGTGAAAAAAATACTGGGTGAAATTCCGAACTCGTTCCGTGAGTTGACGGACCAGCATTTCCCATTATTTATTACTTATGAAAAGTTTTCAGAAATGCTTTTGGGGACCTACAATATTGATGCTTTTAATGACAATGCACATGAAGATGAATTCCGCTCCAGATCTTCCTTTCCAAAAATGTCAAACGCTTCATGGGCTACCTTTGTTGACTATGATTTGTTCGAAAAAAAGTATTGGAATGATTTCGGATATAGTATTAGAAATAGTCTGGATTGCGAGCTGGTTTACTCTGAGTTCTCTATTATCAAGGTACGCAATTATAAATATACACTACTCCTAAAAATTTTCGATTTTGACACGAAGTTTTTCAACAAAATAATCTGAAGGGCATGAATACTGAGGTAGACTATCTATCAAGGGAAGAATACCGTTCCATTAGTACCAGGAAATATCCAGTATTCTCTCACAATCGTGATGTTATTTATGATATATTTGAGCGATATGAAAAGAAGAAGGCGCGAAATTACGACTATGATTCAGTAGATCGGTAATTACTGAGTAATATTTTTTTTATTTTAGATAGGACTTAATCGATTTTCAATTTTTTTATTCTAGAACTCTAGCAATATTACGTGCAACCAAAACGAAAGAGTTTGGTGGCCCACACATTCATGAAGTGTACATTGATGAATGTCAGGATAACAAGATCATAGATTACGAGCTTATCTTGAAACTCTTTGGCCGCGCTGAATGTATTTTTATGGCAGGAGATGTAGCGCAATGCATTGCCCGGGGGTCTACTTTTCGATTTCGGGGTATGCGTTTTTATATCCTTCAAGAACAAATAATTACATGTCCTTCCCTAATCTTTAATTTGTAAAATATAAATAGAATTATATGAATTGATTTACCAATGGAATCTCAAACGTGACCTAAAAAATCAATATAAATCTTTAAAACCAAAAGAGTTCGAACTAAATGTTAACTATCGCTCCCACAAAGGGATTCTTCAACTAGCTTCGTCTGTAATTCACCTCCTCCATGTATTCTTTCCTGATTCTATTGACAAGCTTTCACCTGAATTCAGTGAGGTTAGTGGTCCACAACCGCTCATAATCGAAGGTTGTGAGGCTGAAACTCTGTTTGTCTATAGAAATGATAACAGAAAAGAAAATGTATTTATTGAATTTGGAGCTGGCCAAGTCATTATTGTACGTGATGAAACAGCTAAAAAGCGTGTTAAGGATATAAATAGCGATATAGGATTGGTTTTGACTGTCTTCGAGGCCAAAGGTATGGAGTTCAATGATGTGCTATTGTATAATTTCTTTACTGATTCTCCCGCACTTTTAAAGGTAATATATCATGAAGCTTGTTTTAAAAATCATAAAGTTATTTATTATAAACTGCTCTAATTTTGTTCATAATATTTAGTGGGAAGTAATTCTCTCCGATTTAGATGACTACTCTGCGTGGATTCCGAAATTTTCTCCCGAATGTCATTATATCCTTTCCTCAGAACTCAAACACCTCTATGTCGCCATAACCAGAGCTAGAGAGCATCTCTGGATTTTTGATGAGGATGCTAAGTTGAGTGAATCAATCCGTAAATACTGGGTACACAAAAAGCTAGTTAAAGTAACGAATAAAATAGACATGTCTACCTTAACTAAGTCAAGTAATCAGTCTGAGTGGAATTGTGAAGGAAGGGTGTTTTTTGAGCAACGGAATTATAAACAGGTAAACTCTTAAAATATCCAGTGAAATGCAATAATGAGCCGAGTTACTAAATGAGACAAATTTACTTGTAGGCTATTTTCTGCTTCAAAAAGGGTGGAAATAAGGAAGGCGAAAAATTAGCCCGTGCATATTATCTTCAAGAAATTGCCAGGACTTCCTTCTTAACCGGTTCTAAAGAAAAGCTAGTGAAGTCTAATTTCGTAACTGCCGCTCAAGCCTTTGAAGGATGTTCCCGTTTGCCACAGGCGGCTTCATGTTATGAGGTATAACATTGTTTTATTGAAACTTTGATAAAAATATTATCTATTACGTGGTTATTTGAACATTCTATTCTATTGTTATGTATTTCCGTTCGAATTAATTCACTTATACATAAGCTTTCATCATGAAATTTACAAATTTATAATTTTTTAGAATATAGGCATGTATCAAAAAGCTGGTGATTTATATTCCGAATCAAAAATGTTTGAGCCTGCCGCGCGATGTTATCTTGAAGTCAAAATGTGGAACGTAGCAGGGGAGTATTTTAAAAAGGCGAAGAAGTACAATCATGCAGCCATTGCCTATAAAGATGGCAATCTTAATGATATGATAACTGATTTGATTCAGAGGTAAGCTTAAAGCAACCTGGTAATTTTTATAAATTCCTCATAAGTCTCTTCATTTGTTGTCAATTCATTAAAAAACAAAAAGCTAATGCTCGTCTAAACTATCAATAAGTCACAAGCAAGACATCAACGCTGAAACAATTCAACTACTTAATCTCCACTTTCGCAATGAAGCGGAAAAACTTATTTCTCATAATAAGTTTGAAGAGGCTGCCGATATGCTAAACCGTTCAGTTGTTGACGACGAGAATACAATTTATGCGTCTAAGTGCCTATTGCGCCTTTGTAGAGGTAATGTACTGGAAGAATTGCTTACAAGCTCAAGTACACGACAAGAATTATGTAGGCTCAAATCAAAAACAGACATTACTATCTCAAAAGTTATAAATCATTCTAAAAGGAATAGACTGATAGATGAGTCTCAGTTATATATATACTTTTTAAATGGAAAACTCAATATTTACGATATGGTAACTGACTTGATTCAAAGGTAAGCTACCTAGTTGGTTCTGTATATTTATCGTAAGACCACCATTTACTTTCAACTCATAAAGAAAAATTAGTGTAACACTTATCTAAACTATTAAATAATAAGACACAGACAAGAAATCAACGATAAAACAATCCGTCAACTCAATTTCCACTTTCGCAAGGAAGCAGAGAAACTTCTTTCACATAATAAGTTCGAAGAGGCTGCCGATATGCTTAACCGTTCGGTTGATAATGACGAGAACGTAATTGACGCGTCACAGTACCTATTTCGCCTTTGCAGAATTATCGTACTTAGAGAGATATTTACAGGTAACATAAGCTCAAGTGCCCTACAGGAATTGTGTAGGCTCCAAGCCAAAGCGGCCATGACTATCTCAAAAGTTATAAATAAATCTAAGCAATGGATGAGTCTGATGGAAGAATCTCGGTTATATTCTTCTTATTTAAATAAAGGTCTCGATATTTATGATTTGGCTGGCGATTTGATTCAAAGGTAAACTTAAAGTAACCTTATAGATTTTGTAAATTTCTTATATGAATCAATCATTCGTCAATTCATAAAAAAAAATATTATCAACGCTTTTTAAAATATTAAAAAGGCACAGAAAAGACATCGACAATGCAACAATCCATCAACTTGATGCCCTCTTTCGAAAAGAAGCAGAGAACCTTATTTCGTATAACAAATTCGAAAAGGCTGCAGATATGCTTAATCATTCGGTTGATAACGACGAGAATGCAATTGATGCATCTCGATACTTTTTGCGCCTTTGTAGATTTAATGTACTGAAAGAGTTAATTACAGGCTCAAGTACCATGCAGGAATTATGTAATCTCCAAACCAAAGCAACCAAGGCTATCTCAAAAGTTAAATCTTCACGATTGAAATGTCTGACGGAAGAGTCTCGGTTATATAAATCTTATTTAAATAAGGATATCGATCAAGTCCTTGAGTGTCTACAATTTTTCATGAAGCATGAAGAGTTTGTCACCGAGTTTTTTGCAGTAATACTTTGGCTTCAGACCTCACCATACGATATTAATATCAAGTATTGGAATGATCGGTTACAATGCCTGCTGAGACTATGTAAATTGGCCTTTCCTTATATACTCCCACAACCAAATGACGATATTGCAAAAATCGAGAAACAATTCGAGGATATTTTTTTATGTTTTGAAAACAAAATAATAAACCCTCAGGAACTGAAAATTTTTTCTTACAACCCTCTTCATTTCCTTATGGACATCAAGCATAAAGAAAATGAAGAAAATGAAGAAGAAATTACTGAATATGGGAAGGTTATTGACTTGAATTTTGCACATCAGAAAATTTCGCAGTTTCTCATCTTATACATCTACGAGCATATTTCGAATGTCGATCATGTTGGGAGAGATAATCCAAATGTAGTTTATAGTCAAGATTCAACAACACCACTACTTCTGCTCCAGCGTCTGAAACTTGCAAGACTCCAATACACTGTGGTGCGACAGTTGGATGTATTATATCGTCATGGACGACTTAGTAAAGAAAGTAAAGAATTCCTTGCCTCACAACAATGGTGGGCTGAAAATCTGGTTAATTTTCATATGCGCTGTCCTTGGGATATTAACATACATCCTATTCACATTTGTGACAGCCATATTAATGAGGCTTACAAGAAATGGTTCATTAAGGAGTCAATGAATGTTAACGACTTTGAGGTTATGTTAAAATGTATGTTTGTTATACAGCAACTGCAGGACAAAAAGGTTATTGAAGAGTTCTATGAGTTAATGTCGAAAACAAAAATACTTTCACATCCTAACGACCTGCCCATTGGTTTTGAATATTACTGTGGAAATTATCAAGCGATTCCAGTTGGAAGAAGTCTTGCACAATTTTTTTTGTTTCTTTTTACTAATAAAGTGATACCCGCAATCATAAGCTCAAGTGCGTTTATTATTTATGCCATAAAAAATATTGAACAAGTCAATCTTACTTCATCGAATGCTCTTGGAGGCCTAACATCTCTCATGGAATTTACAGCGTCTTTGAATTTCGCAGTTGGACAAGTGCATTGTGATATTTGTCTTCCTCGAGGTTATCTAATTGACTACTTTGACGCATTTTGCGTTAAACCGCTCATTCCTGATCGATATATTTACAGCAGGAAGAATTATCTATCTGCTATCAATAACTCCATCGGTCAAGTTCAACATCTACTCGACCTATTGTTTTCCAAAGAGGAGATATATATGACAATTATCCTTCGACTGATACGGCTTTTGGTTCTTATAGGTTTAAATGAATCCAGTTTTGTGCGGCCGATCCTTAATTTTTTCAAACACACTGTTAGTAAAAACCAAATCTTTTCTACAAAGATCAAGAAATACCTAGAAGAAAACGAATTTGTAAAACTTGTGGAAATACTTTATAGAGATCTCAGGGAGATGCGCTGTGACTCATTAGTTATCTTTCACCACAAAAGTATAAGCATATCGAAATTTTCTTACTTCGAAAAATTTGGAGTAAAAAGATTTACTTACAACTCTATTGAGGAATTCCGTTCTTCTCTTCGAAAAATATCTTCTACCAGTATTCCGAAAGATCAACTCACCAATGTTGAAAGTTAAAACTCCATAATATTCTTTTGAGTTATTATTTTTTTCTTTTATTTTATTTTATCAATAATTAAAAAAAATATATATTATACAAGTCTACAAATATATTAAATTTAGATTTTATATAGGAAGTGTTTATAAATGCCATGCCATTTAAAATAATAAAAAAATACCATATTTGCAACTCTGTTATATTAATTTTAAACGGTCAACCGGTCGGCCAGTCAAGGGCATTGACCGACGATTGACTGAACATGACCGACCGTTATCATCCTATTCGTAAGTAATATGTAATAGAGTATTTCAGTAGTTGCTAATAATCATAAATAACGATTTGGTCATAATAATGCAATTGATTAACAAAACTCCGTCGTAGTTCCCTTATGTTGATCGTCATTTTAAAGCGCCAAACCAGTCATCCAGCGTCCTGGCTCTAATAAGATTATAAGAAAATTTTCAGAAGATTCATCACTTTTCATCACTCGTCATAATCTTCTTCACCATTTTTCTCACTTTTCGTAATTACGCGGTTGTATAATTATTTGATTGAACGTGATCATTCCGTCATTCGTCAGATTTTCCTAATATACAATTTTTTTTCTCTTGTGATCTTTAACACAGTGATGTGCTTGAAGCACTATTGGATTGGAAGCATAATGCACATCACATACTTTCAATTATTATCATTCTTTAATGTTTAGAATGCTTTTGAAGTATAAGTAAATGTTGCCATAAAAATGTAATGATGTACACTGTATATAAAATCATTAGTATATATTTGTTTGCATTACCGTAAAATGCGTAAAATGCAATAAAAATTCCGAAAATTTCAGGTCAGGGCTTTGTTCGAAGAATTTTAGTGTATTTTGACAAGAAAACTGTGCTATAATGCGGACGACATCTTTTACATTTCTACATTTCGAATGAAAGCCGTTCAAAATCCCGAAGATCAAAATCCCGAAGGGTCATAATTCCGAAGTCATAATCCCGAATATAAATCATAATATAATAAGTTTGCTAATTGCAATATTCGATTCGTATTACACACGACATTATTATATTTTTATTAATGATTTTTTAATCGATGAGATAATTATATGATTTAGCAAATTGTATCCATTTTTATCAATGTTGGCAAAAATATTTTATAAAGTGGTCAAGCTAAAGATTTTTGCTATATTTAAAAGCAATAATGTAAAGTATTCAATATCTTCGTTATGATAGAACTTAAAATATACGTAATATTTTTAATATTTCATAACAATAATATTCAGGATTATGGCCATTCTATTTCGGAATTATGATCATTCGGGATTTAGACTTCGGGATTTGGTCTTAGGGATTTTATCATTGCAATTTCTTACTAAATAATATATAAAAAGGTAAGGTACAGTACTTGCCTGATAATTTCCCTTTAAAGCCGATTGATCTGCAACGTCCGTCTCAACTAAATTTCAGAAAGCCTTGATTCATCACCTTCACCTAGTTCAATTGATCCTCATTGCATGATTCGAAGGTTGCATCGAAACAATAAATTAAAATTTTCATAGAAAGACAGAATCAAATTATGAGATCTTACAAGTAACTATAAGTCATGCCTACCATTACTATTTCGAAAACTTTATACATTCTTTATTATGATCAGAAGAGATTTTCATTGCAGTAGTAGGTATAAATATGATCATGACCATTAATATATAGTTAAATAATGGCTTCTCATGTATATCATCAAAAATATTGTGATATAGAAACTTTGACATTCTCAAAAATCGAATAGCCCAGTTATCAAGAAATGATAGTAAGGGCAAGATTTGACTGCGATAAAGAGCCAAAAACTGTGATATAATAGATTTACATATTGATTAAGAAAGTGTCAAGGGCTAACAATATCGATTGTGAGATTTTGTACTCGTTATCGGTAGCGCTCTTGATATTCTATTTATTGTTTTACATAGAATTTCGCTTAAAGTTGCGGGAAAACTTAGTCTTCGACGGCACTGTCGTACAATAATAAAATATTAATTCTATATCTCGTACTTCAATTTAAATAGCATACCACCCATATGGTTGAAATTAAATTACTTTCGATCTGGTGAAACAAACCGACCATATTTTAAAAACTAAAAATTAATTGTTATTTTAGACGATATTAAAAATATTCTTTACCATACCATCTAATGCTACTAATGCAAATTTAATAAATAAAATTGAGTAATTAACTATTAGTATTAATTATATGATTGTATAAAAGCGTATTACCATCTAATTCTTCTAATGAAGACGGTTCGTCAGAAACTGATTCTAGCATTTTAAATATCGATATAAATTTAAGAAAAATATCACGTCTTTGGTTTATAATTGTCAATTTAAATACTTATCTATTTGTAGCGCAGTAAAAAATGATCGCTTGACCACGTGCCGGTGAAATTTAACCCTAATTAACCTTGTGACTAATAATGTGTGAAAAAAATTTCCAAGTCCCTGGAATACTTAATAAAAATGGAAAAGCAGAGGGTTTCACTAATTTACCCCAGGCTCTGATTGGCTGGTATATTTAACTATGTTATTTGTCACGAGCAGGGTGGACA
The DNA here is from genome assembly GCA_946474995.1 of Funneliformis geosporum. NCBI lineage: Eukaryota > Fungi > Glomeromycota > Glomeromycetes > Glomerales > Glomeraceae > Funneliformis > Funneliformis geosporum. Next base: position 13,903 of record CAMKVN010002345.1, read on the forward strand.
TACTTATATCACATGTCGATCATTTTGCCGATCATATTTTGTATTATCACATCAGCGTTTGCA
>CAMKVN010002346.1:0-13963 GCA_946474995.1 Funneliformis geosporum
AATGACCAAGGTCATTTTGACATGACTTCGGGTCATTTGAAAATTAGTCAAATGACCTGGTCATTTGCCATCACTGCCATTGATAGCACCCAAAAAATATTATTATCACTTAATTCTAAAAGTTTGTTGATCGAGAATGGTTAGCAGTATCTTTTTCAACAACTGGTTGTTCTTGATCATTTACAGGAGGTTCCATTCGAAGTTGCTTAGCAGGAACCATTTCTTGATCATTACAGATTCCTTTTGAAGACGTTTAGCAGGAACCGTTTCTTGATCATCTTCATCATCGAATTCGATGATGGATTCATTTTGCTACTTTTGCTTACTCACATGGTCTTTTTTCTGACGACGTTTATTAGGAACTGCCACCACCATTTTTCAGACATCATCTTTGAAAGGCTTCTCGTTCTTCTTTGGACGATCTCGTTTCTTTGTAGGGGGTTTGACGCTTTAAATTTTTGATTCTCCTTTGGAACTAAAAAGAAACTTGAGAAACCGATTCAGTATTATAATTTTAAAGCAAAAAGTTATTACCTAAAGGTTCACTAGCTTCGTCATTATTAGTAATAAAGGTATTTTTTCTATTGATTTCGGGTAGTACTTCTTGGATAAATAAACCTTGAATTTATTTTAGTTTATTTATAGTTATACAATCAAACTCTTTTATAATATTGTTTTAACGCAACTCAATAAAATAAATTAGACTTTTTTAATATCTATATTAACGTAAATAGAACAAAATAAATATAACAAAAAGGGTTTGCATTTGATGGGGTTATTTTTTTTGATTCTATCTCTGAAATATACTTTTTCCTTCTCCGAATGATAGATTGATTTCATGTGACACATTTTCCGTTTAAGTCTAAGTACCAATTAATCAAATAACAAATAATTATTATAATCATGTACCATAAATGGTTAACAATGGTTGTTTAAGTGATATTTTGTATATATAAAGCTGTTCTATATAAAAAGGAAAATTTTGATTTATTAAAACTTATAAAAAATTTTCACACACGTTTTAAAAATGTTTCGAACTCGATATGCTCCTAACAACAGTCAAAGTAGTTATTTTAGACAACGATACAACACGTTTAATATATCTTCGATGTTAAATACGGTTGCCACTGAAAGTTATCGTAATATGGATATTTATAATGAAGATGACACCCGTCATTGATATAAAAGTGGAAGAGAGTAATGACAACAATATAGAAACAGAAGAAGTAAGCGAAGAACTCGATACAAATGATGAAATAAGCGAAGACAATATAGAACTCGAAAATAAATACTCTGAAAGAGTGATGACGGAGTTTGACAAAAGAGACGAAAATGAAGGTGATATGGAAGATAGATATGATAATGAAGAAATAAGCGAAGAGGATTCAGATGAAGAAGAAATCATCAATAAATCTTTCAGTAGTGAAGAAATGCTACGAACCTTTGGCGACTTCACAACATACTTCAAGAATATTACTAAGTCGCTGTTTTTTTTTGCTAAATGCAATAACATCATATATGTAAGTTAGATTCTTATGAAACTTTAAATGATATTAAACACAACTTACATTGTTTATTTGCCAGCTACAAGATCATATGACGATCTAGTGGATATAATTCATTCAAAACTGAAGACGTTGTAATAAACGTTCGCCGGTTAGGAAGTTTTGACAAAGATTGCCTTTTCTTCTAATAAAATCTCGCCAAATTAACATTTCTAACAAGAAAACGCCATCGATGTCTAAAAACATCAGAGAAGTGTATTATTTGTCTATTAATGACATTTTTTGTTACATTTTAAACAACCCATTATTATTTATCAAGATGTACTTCGGACCAGACGAAGAAGTTGAAAAAAAAAAGAATTCTGGCACGGAAAAATCTGAAAAGAGTTAGCAAGATTTGGATAGGGTCTATTATCGCTTAAAATGTAATGTATTATGCTGAAAACTTCATAATATACAAGGAATCAAGTGGAATGAAAAGATTTGGTCGTATATTAGCAATTGTACAACAAAATGGCAGATTAAAGATGAAGATTCAACGTATTTTAAGATACGAAATGTTACCAAGAAAATTTGCAAAGTAATTATCCAGAAGAAGGGGAGGTGAAATTTATGGATCGATAAATGAATGGTCAATCGAAGATGTCGAATTATAATCAGTTATAAGACACGTATTAATATCTATTCTTTATGATAATGATGTCAATTATATTCGATCAAAATTCGCAAAATTGTTTAAGTATATTGGACACTGGAAGTAAAGAGACGTCAAGTTTTCTTATAAACATCCTTCAGAATTTGCGACATTTGAAGAACCTGAAATGAACTTACTGGTCACAAATTATACATCAACCTGCATTTTGACGACTTTGGCACATTTCGCAATGTTTATCATGGTGTCTTACATCCAGTTTGGTAACTTGCTCCTTGGTGAAAGAATACGGCTTAGGAATTATTTTATACTCGGCTTCGTTCCTTTAAGCGGTTCTTTCGATGAATTTATCAAGTCATTCATTGCAGAAATAAAAGAATTAGATAAAGAAATGATTATGAATGTTCAAGAAAAAGAGTGCCTCATAATTGTAAGCCTTGGCAATATTACCGCGGACATATTGAAAGATAACGATTTAACCAGAGTAAAGAGACACAGTGCCAATAAAGATGATTTGTAGCATGACTAAAGATTCTTTGACATCCGATGGCTTTGATTTGAAGATAGTCTCTCATTATCATCATCAAACAGACAAGCAATTCGAAGAATCTTTTCAGCATCAACAATTACAGAATGAAAAACAGTTACAACTGAATACGGACTTCGATTGCAACCTTTAATACTTAATCAGTTAAAATGGGAATGTCACTTACAATCTCCCCAAGACGTTTACCATCTTGTGGTGATAAACTGCTAAGACTTCTCAAAATTACAATCGAAGCAATTTCACCAGAAGGAAAAAAAGAATTGATGAGCTCTTGGAGGTCTTTCGAAAACCCGAAAGCTTTGGCGAAAATTATCAAATCCGATATCTCACATCGATAGCTTTAAGATGTCAGATTGTTTGCAATTAACAATAATGTTTCCATTTATCCTTAATAGATTCTTGAGGCGTACATACTTTTAAGAATTCAGAATGTGTTTCATTTCAACATCTATCCGAAATGATCATGCTGTGAAACTTTGGTTGAAATGTTGGATATGTACAGCGAAAACAAAACAAAACAGTTTGAAATTCAACTTGTTTAAAGTTTATTTATTCATTTATTGTATCTTGCTACTAATTATGTCGAACAAATATTTACAAACAGGCATTCAAAGACTTCGAGAATTGTCCAATCCTACATACCAATTTCCTTCTCCTATTGCATGCAAAGAACTATGCGGTATTATTGAATATGAGCGTTAGATAGTTCACAGAATATTCAAGAACGTTGTGCCACGTACGAATCTAAAAAACGTTACCTTGAATATATTACATTACATAATTTTAGTTGCGATACAACATTTATTAGACGGTGGTATAAATTTATGGTTTTCTACATCGAACAGTGGCTTTCGAACCTTCCAAGAAATTTGCAACGCTTGATGAGTGACTGGTTCATTACGAAAGATTATAGACGATATAAACGAAGGTATAGTTTTATTATATTTTTTATTTAACGCTAATATACATTTATTTACACTATTACTTTTAACTTTATAACAATCACAAAAGTATACTCTCCAGATGAACGAATTCCAATATATCATTAAAGAAACGTATTCCTCGAAAAGACGTTGATTCATCATTATTGTTGAATGTCCAAGAAGAATTAAAGCTGGCTTACGAAGATTTAGGAGATAATTCTGCATTACTTTACGGCGCGATGTCATTCTTCGAGTATGCAAGTTTTCTCTTTGACAAAGAAAATTGGAATACTGTTCTATGTCGTTTACATATTGGTGACGTAGTATCGGTCTATATTGAAGAAGGAGAAAATTTCGCGATTATAAGAGCTATATTCTGTCATAAAAAAGAACGATATTCAATTTGTGTTCATTATCATTGATTGGTTTGAGGAATTAAATCGAAACACTCTAGGCTGTCCGGTATATAGGTTACGAACGACAAATAATTGGCGAAAAGTTTTCTCCATTAATTTAATTAATGCAATTAACTTTGCACATTTTATTCATAGTCGTAAAGAAAAAGAATGCGTCGGGGGTGATCACAATTCTGGAAATAATTTGTATATGCGAAACTTATATTTTTTTTAAAGCCGTTTAATATTTATTATTAACATTTTATAATATAACATTATTTATCGAATAGAAATGAATAGAAATAGAAGAACATTTATAGAATAAAAATCGAATAGAATATTTATTTGCGATTTAGAATAGAATATATCTTAAATAAAGATTTAAGAACACTTTACGATTTATATACAACTTCGAAATAAAACATTCACTAAGTATTTAATACATATTTGATAAATCTTTACAAATTCAAAACTAATTAATTCATTTACAATTTCTTTACGATCACTCCATCCGATGATTTCAATTAGATCGAAAATGCATCGTGACCAAATCTTTAGTTATGGTCTTGAAATATATTTTCGATTTGGTCACGATGTATTTTCGACTCGAAAATATTCTGCAAAGTACCCCCAGAACAGATTAAGATTCCCCTTAAATAATGGCATACTTCTCTTTCGCTTTGTTTATATTTTTATATATTTTCTTTCTTCCTTCCATCCTTTTTCTCATTCATAATCTTTTACTACAATTAAAATGAGTGATCCAAATTTTATAAATGCTGAACTTGGAAATCCCATAATCAGGCGTCCTAAAGAAAACCTCCAGGAGTTTCAAGATACAAAAATCCTTTGGAAGAATCATCTAAATCTAATGAAGGTGTTAGTGGAAGAATAAACCAAACCATTGTAGTTTATGCAATAATAATGGACATAATTGTACAACTCGTCCAACAAATCTTAACAGAAAGAAAAGGAAAGCAATTTGATGGCTCGTATCACTAAAGTAATTCAAGAATAACAGTAGTGATACGAGCACGGCTCCCTTCGGTTGCCGGCTTAGATTTTTCTTTTTTAGTATGTATTATATTATATTCTTAATATTTTGTCAGCAAGTATCTTTTTAGCATTTTAAAATTTCAATATAAAAAAATATCATTTTTTTTAAAATTTTTATCAATGTACGCAGGTGCGTAAAAGCGTAAAAAATAAAAAATCTTATTTTATATTCTCTAATTTCACAATTTTCTGATATACCATACCAAAAAGAAAAAAAAGTTAGGCCATTAAATTCTGCGCATAATAAAAAAGTTAAGCTAACTAAATAAAGTAATTAAACATTAAATTCTTTAATTTTTTATTTTGTATTAAACTCGCTATTCTAAATTCGAATGGGATTGTTACAACTTGAAAACTTATCATTTAAAAGGAGATATTAATTATACTGCTAATTTCAAATGAGGGTCGACGGCTGAGTCGACTAAAAAAAGGTCTAGCGACTGAATAAGCCGACTTCATAATTTATCACGGTTACCAATATCTTTAGGTGTAATTACAATAATAACAAAAGAGGGCAATCCTATTATTTATACACATGCATTTTACTACAAGCGAAACCCACCTTTTTATACCTAATTTTTAACAAGGACTTATTGTCCAGAAGAAATTTGGCCACGAAACAATTTGGCCAGGAGACAAGTTGGCCAGAGAACAATTTACAATATCTGACTATATGCCGATAAATTATAAACTATGCCCCGAAGTTAATAGACCAATAATATTATCAGTAATCGTTCGTAAACAGTAACACATCAACTTAAAAATTTATGTTATGATTTTAAATTTTATCAAAAAAAATTGTAATTGCGTAATAACGCAGCAAATATAATTATTTTATTTACCAAAAAGATATTAGAGGGCGTCAATTCGAATAACATTCAAAAAATGACTTGAAGCAAAAATAAGATCCCCAGTATGAAACAATGTTCAGTACTTCTATAATCAATGATAAAATTAAGTTCCGGTAAATATCATTTTATGCCATAATTGATTACAAATTCACAAAATTCACAATGAACGATCGTTTTGTTTACATGTTTTTTTTTATTTAATTGTTGGTTTCTTATAACAATCATCAAATCGCATATAATATTTATTTTTTGAAATGAAAGCAGTAGTGATATAATGCATATATCTGAAGATAGTACTGTAATTAAGAAGTTGCAACTCGGTAAGTCGCAACTCCTTGTAAAATTATATTAATATAAAAAATTGCAACTAGTTAAAAATTTTAAATTAATTACAGCTCCATCTATATGTCGATAATATATTATACAAACAATTTCCTAAAATAGAAAATTCATTTTTAAGATTCTTTTATTTTTTTTATTTAAGAAAGTTAGGACTTAAATTGAGTAGAATCATTAAAAAGCTAGAATTTAAATAATTTTATGGGAACTATTGTTCCGAATCATTCAATCTGTAATCACCTATCGATGTAAATTATTAACCGGTATATTGAAAATAGACGTATTTGAAACTACCCATTATTGCTGTAACTGTAGAAAATTCTTCAACCATTCATTTGGTTTTTTATCATAGGATAAAAAAAAAGTAAACACATACCACACTTCTGAAAATGATACTATTAGAAAGAGGCTCCTAATTATTAATTAAATTAATTTTATAAAATAATAAATAAATATAAAATTGAACAAATAACAATTGAAATAATAAAACCAAAAAAAAAAACACATTTCTCGTATATGCTCGGACCTAAAATTAAAAAAATAAAAATAAAAAAATAAAGTAAATACATAAAACTGAAATTAGAAATGATTTAACTCCATTCTATTATATTTAAATTAGCAAATTCGTGATAATGTGATAAAAGTTAATTTTTTCTTGAAAAATGTTTTTTTTGGTAAACAAATTATTTTTTTTTTGAAGACAGTTTTTCAAATAGTGATCAAATCATTACGGTCAAAGATCGAAACTTGATAAACGATTAAATCGCAATTAGTCGATTCTAAAATCAATTCTACATTTTTGATCGATTCCAATTCCTAATCCACATGTTTTAAGGATAAAAAAAAATTGTACCGCTATACTCGGAACATTGATCCGTATCTTTAATAATCTAATTTTGTATTATATAAATAATTTGGGGGAAATCCTCGAAAACTGCAAATTTTAGTTGAGGTTTAAGACGTTTTAATAACAGAAAGGAAAGTAGTTATTATTAAATAAATTTCGTAACGATTCAACGTAAATTCACTTAAGAAGTATAGCTAATTAATTTTCCAAGTTTTTATGAAAAAAAATAAATATAATTGACAACTGTCATAATAAGTTGTTAAAATAATGACCGAATCAATTCATTTTATTCAATGCCTTGTCCTCAAATTTTCCGGATGAAAAACAAAGTGAATCTTCAGTCAATGGAAGGAAATGATTTTATTTAATATTTGTGGCGAAGAATATAATTTCTTTCGAATATTTATATAACTTTGATATTTTAGATAACACTAATTACTATTTGTTGTATCGTATTGACAATAGTTTTCTATATACCAAAGACCGAATCAAAAAATATTAATTCTCGTCTTAGATATTGTATTTTCTATACATTTTCGTGCTAACACGTGATTCTGTATGAAATGTGACTGTGAAAGTATTCATTTCTTGTATCGGGTTATATGTATGGCGTCGAATGCAACGCTTCGAGGTAGTATGAGCCATTCTTTACCACAAAGGACCAATCAAGTGTGCTTGGTAACAACATACAGTTGTAAAAACTATCTATCAAGGATTTAAATATAAGTTAAATTCTCCAAAAAAAAACCGAACCTAAAAATAAATTTATAAATCTATAATATGTTAGCAAATATCGTGCTGAGTTATTTCCTAAATGTTCCCTGGATTTGAGGGCTACGACCGCAACACTTCGAGACAATAGTCATCATTAATTGGCTCGCCCAAAGGCAAATCCATGGGAATTCTAACAGTACATACTTTTTACTGAGGGAATTTGAGCGTAGTTAAATCCGAATAATTTCCTATAAGCAATCTGGTTCGAGTTTCAGACTATGCAATATGTAAATAGAAATTAAAATTAAAATTATCTTATATATAAGTTGAATATAAGAAATCACGTTCGATTGTTTTCTCAATTTTTTCTTGTCTGTAGCATAAGACCTTCCTTATTTTCCAAAATCTCTTCTGTTATTTATTTTATGAAGTCCCCAACATGCTGGAGGTATACGCACCATCCGCTTTGTAGTAAGGTTAATGACCATTTCTTGATTCCATTTGATGTTAAGGAGACAACAGTTTCTGACTGAACTAATTTTATAGACCAGCCAAGTATCAAATTTCATATGTATCGGATAGGATTAATATTCAAAACATGGTAGCAATAGTCAAAAAAATGTTATAATGATGTGTCTCGTTAAATTTTGTTTTTTATAAATTTCCAGCCTTGCTTGAAGAACTTTTTTCATATAGTAAATAATAGTGTTGATATAAAAAATTTGAGTTAATACTTCGTGCCTAATTGACATCTTGCCTCGGAGAACTCACTCGTTGCAACTATATCTCAAATTGAAACTCGTCATCAAATAGTCACTCAATATTTTGCACGATGGGAGTCGTACCTGGATAGCCTATAAATCTCAAGCACTCATAAGAAGTAATTTTTATTTCATTATTGAATCTTTTAATTTGCATAATTCACGTGATAAATATATTAAATTATTGATCAGATGAGAAATTTTACTTTTTTTTGCTTTTTTTACTTGATATTTATTTTTTTCAAAATATTTTCAAACCAAGGCAATATTATAACAAGAGCATTAATTTTTACTAAATTTTAAATGCTTTCTAGAATAAGTTACACTTACTCAAACTTTTTTAGCTTTAAAAATTCCCCATGGTTTGATGTATATATGTTCAAGGTGTTAGCAATATCTGATGTTATTAGTAAACAGGAGTAGAAGCATTCGTAAATTTCATTAGAATCAATCTAAATATTACTTACGCGAGAGAAAGTAGTTCGAATAATCAATCTTGACATTCAAATTTCGCGCGTTAATGAGCCATCCACACCATGGAAAATCTACAGTATAATAAAACATTAAAAATTAAAATATAAATAACAATAAATATTTACCAGGAAAGATTAATTTTATCGGAAGTGGCAACATTTATTTCTTTTATCGTCCTAAAATTGAGAATAAATCTGGTAACGAAAAGAAAATGTAGTAAGGTTTTTTTGTTCTAGCTTGAAGTTTTACTTTTTGGAGGTATTTAAATTGAATCTCATTTAGCTCTATTTCCAAAATTATAATATCTTTTTATTTTTGGGATCGTTCTGAAGTTAATTCCAATTAATTGCTTAAAAAATGATCATTTCCAAGCAAAAGCGCTAGCATGCCTACCCTGAGATTTCCAAATCAAAGTTTACTCCTTCACCGTCCTTTACAAATTGGAGTTCGGTTCGCTCCAAATCCCCATAATAAATGCTACAAAGTATCGGTGAAAACTTTGATCTTTGCGGAATTCCAACCTTTTGTAAATAGTATTTATCCTCAAAATATTAACGTGAAGGAATGTAAGTTATTAAAATTATTTAAAATTTTAGAAAATAGAAAAAAAATTAAAATATTCATTCATCTTTATAATGTTTTGTCAATGTGCTCATCCAACCGAGCAAGTACTTCTTCTTGATCCGCATAAACTCTTTCACGTTATCAACAAGAATTGTATCCTTATATCTCTGGGCCAATAGCATATTTTGGAAAGAGTATAAATTCCTTTAATAGGGATTATTGTAAACAAACTAAACTAGTAATTTTCATAGTTATTATATCGAAAAAAATTTACCTCATTATGAATATGATAATTATACTTTTTACGAAAATTATCATCTTTTGGACGAACTTCTAAATATCGATTTACCAAATATTGTTTCTAATAAAGACAAAAAAGATTGTAATGCAAAAAGTTTGCTATTAAAACCATATTAGAGTCATAAAGATTTGAAACTTGATATTAATAGCAAATGACCCACATTATTATTATTAAATGATAATTATTATACTGTAGTATACGGAAAGTATGATTTTCGTGATCATGTCGTGATCGATTGTTTCAAAACAGCTCTTAATATCAATTTAGCAAAAAAAGCAAGTATTGTTTATACCTTTTTAAGTGATCATTTATAACTCAGATCCTGCCAATAATGATGGGTTTTTTTCTAAAGTAAAAGTAAAAGAGAATATTTATTATTTTTAACCAAAATAAATTTATAATTAAGCTTAATATTTTTCACCATTTCATATTTCAAAATTTGACAAATCGTATTTAACATGGCATTGATTGATGGTGACTTCTTCATACGTTAGTGGTAACCTTAAATTAAACACGATATTAAGTTCGTAATCTTAAAGAAATGAAAATGAAATAAGTTTTACTCATCAAACTTCGATAGGCTTTCATTTATCATCTTTCGGAATAAACTTTAAATTGGAATTTGTTCAAATACAGAATTTGTCAAGGATTCAAAACCTCCAAAGACATCTGACATCATACTTCTTGTCGATAGTAGAACAACCGTTGTTTGTGCGTTGCAATGCGTGTTGTGTGAAAGTTTAACTATGAAAAAATCAAATAGAGATATTGTAAATATATTGCAGAAAATAATTTACTGGAAAATGACTTCATTTACCTTAAGAAGTGGAATAATAAATCATTCAAAAATCCACCAGATAAATTCATACAATATCTCAGTTCGTTTCAACGATTCTTCTCTATTGTAAGATTTTAAACTACCAGATGGCACAAGCATTTCACATTCCTTGATCTATTATTTGGGAATATAGGTTTCTCATTTGTGTCAAAATTTTATCCTTATATACAAAACAAAATAAATGATAATGTGAGACGAACCTTAAAACCATGAAGGACCTCGTTCAATAAAGGCTTTGACCATTTTATAAATTAATGCTTTATTATGTTTGTCACACCATAATTCTGGTCGAATGATAAAATCCATTCTGAACAAACTTTGCAACCTATAACCATTAAATATTTCTTTATAAGAATCACTAATTTAGTTTTTTTCAAGATTAATATGAAACCATTACCTGATAATATAATTGTTGAAATTTGATACCGATTTTGCTCGCATTTTTTCGTCATTGACCTAATAAATTTTAATAATTAATGCAATTGTATTATACTATAATATCAGTTATTAAGGAAGATTGGACAGTTAGTGTTATGATGCTTAATATATGATCTAATTAAGAAAATTTCCTATTCATTTATCATTATGATGCGGGAGATAAATTTTCTTCATTAGCGAATGCGTTTTTGAGGCCAAATTGCTTTGGAAGTTAAAACGTATCACGGTACCTGACATATTATCTTTCATAGAAAATTTAAAGATGTCTAAAAAAAAAATTACATTTAATAATTAAATGTTAATAACGCTATGAAACTGTTAAAATTTAAAATACAGATACTTACGCTCTTTAGGAAGGCCATAACATATGTCATGTTTATTATGGACTGGAGACTTAGAAACATGACCAATCAGGAAAAGTACAATTTCGATAAAGAAATTGTTTTATTTATTTTTACCACCTTGCGGTCATTCAAAATGACGGCTTTGGAAAATAATATTTCGTTCCAGAAAGTTTCTTGAACGTCCTCGATTGGAAGTTTTCTTTGAATCTTGGAATTTTTATTTTCATCCAACACGGAAGACTCATCGCTAGCTATAACATGTTTTGATCTCAAATCTTCTTTTCTAGTCTCTTTATCAGAATGTGTTGCTTCCAAAAGTTTAAGAAAAGTTCCTCGAGTTTTGGTGTCATTTATACCGTTTCCTTAGTTTTTATTTGAAAGGGATTGATTTGTTGCCTCCAGTTTCATTAGTATTTTTTTTAATTTCTTTATTTGAAATGTGATCGACTGAGAAATCTTTTGGCTCATTTTTCGATCCAATTACGCCAAAACTTTGAAATGATGTAACTTGATTCTGTGAAGGACTCCTCATAGCCATTTGTGGGTTAAGTACTTGACCAGTCTAAATTTTAATAACATAGTATTAGAAGTCATCAAATACATGACAACGCTTCAATATTTTACATATTCAAGATGTATTTATGAAAACATAATTATGCAATTGTATAAATGACATTACCTGAGAAACTTCTTTTTTCTAATAATATGGAAGATGGTGTGCATTGTGGTAATGGTAACTGACTTATAGCTAATCCTGCTAATTGAACATTACATCAATTTTGAATTTCAAGGAAATGTAGAAAAATTTTTTAATAAGAATATCATAACTTCCTATCCGAACCTATTTTTTCTTTGAGGATAAAAATTAATCAATATCATCATGAATTTATATATATGAAATATTACCTCTCATATTTAACCATTCTCTGGATTTTCACAAAAAATCAACTGTAGAGTTATTACAGTTATGTTAAACCTTTCAAGTTTAAACTCCTTGGCTTAAGAAATCCAAAACGTAATATGTTATTAGCTTGTTTGACCGTTTAACCAGTAAAGCAATGGACGGGTCTATTGACTGTCATTTTATATCATAATTATTGAAACTTATGAAAACAATGGTTTTTGCTTAAAATGTTACCGTATCAAGGTTAGCGAACAGTTCTTGTTAGGGAACTGAAGAATTGTGTTAGCAGCTATCACTGCGGTTATGAGAAGTTTCTTGTATTCGAATTCATCTTTCTCCTTAAGTAGCTCGATGTTATCGTCAAGTTGTTGTTGAAGTAAGTCATTTAGAAAGGTAAGGTTTGAATAATAAGCAGTAAGTGTAGCGTAGACATTTTGCTATATTTTATAATAGAAAACGATAATTCGCGTTTAAATAGAAAGTTTAATGTATTTTAACTTTTCCTGACTTTCTTTTTACCTTCTTGTTCAACATAGAAACTTTATACGTTTTGTGTAATTGCTGCGGCATTGACGATCGAATTCCAAAATTCTGATATTACAGACTCGGCCTGTACGATACGATATCGATTTTATTAGAGGATGCCGATCACTTGAAATTTAATTAAGGACAATTTTTTTTTTGTTTTATATTTTAATCAGCTAAAGGTTTATTATTGACTTATAGAAGAATACTAATATTTAGCACTATTAATTTATGAATTCTGCTTGTTAATATTTTTTTTTTATTTTTATTTTTTTATTTTTACAAATACTTTTAAATATTATAATTTGGATCAAATAGCAACATTTAGTCATTTAATCATACACGATTACGTTATTGCGATCTGAATCCGTTATGATGTTAAAATTGTGATTATATGCTGCGGTAATTATTGAACTTAATTTTGAAACATCTCGTTTAATTCTACAAAGTCTAATTTCCCTTCATTAATTTAAAAGAAAGTACATTTTTTCGATTTAAAATTCTATATGCTTAGTCGAAATATCGAAAGCCGAAACCCTTTTGAAGATAGCTTCTTCCTTGAACTTTACTACGAAAGATTTCATTGACAATCAAAAATATAAAAAATCGAGACTATTTAAAGTGTTCCTCATATACTGCGGTAAGATCTACATATAATATGTATCACACCACCATTATACAAGTGTTGCAAAAAAAAAAAAATTTATTTATTTTTATTTTTATTTTTATTTTTATTTTTATAAAACTTTTAAATTAAAAAATGTCTGATATTTACAATAAAGGTAAAAGTTTAATAAAAAAAAAAAACTTAAAAATATTTTCACCAAACAAAAAAAAAAGAATAAAGGGCAACGGTTAGATGATTTTCTAGATTTTAATATATTCACATTCACATTAGAGTCAGTTTTGGATGCTAAGGAAACGTCCTCATTAGAAGAGCTAGAAGGTAATTCTATGTATTATTAACCACATTTAAATATTATAA
>CAMKVN010002347.1:0-13956 GCA_946474995.1 Funneliformis geosporum
TATATTTAAAAATCTGTCTGACACTGAAAATCCGTTGTATTGTAAAATTCGTTATATCAAAATTCGCTGTAGAAAGAGTTGACTGTATATTTTTATCTATTACTATGTGGTGTTTAATATTTATTATTCTGTTTTTAATTTCTTACTGCAGATTTCTATCTTATATTATTATTCTGAAATATCTGTTATTCATTAATAAATTTCATATTGCTATTGTTTATTATTTACTTTTAATCCATCATATTACTTCGTACTTCTGTTATATTGATTTTTACTACTGTTATATTAATCCTTATCTGTTTTTTATCGTATTTCATATTATTATTAACTTTCGTTCTTCTTTTAATTTCCTTTTCATTTATGATGTCATGTGTAACCTTTATATTATACAAGCTTCCATGTGATACAGTTCGTTATTCTTAATGATTGTGTCTTTTATGTAACTTTTTTGCATATTCATATAACTTCTTCAATTTGTTATTTTTTAAATATTTTTCTCTGTCTTTCTATAGGACCCTCTGTTTAGTTGATTAATTATCCTTTTCCTTGACCTTCTGTTCAATACTTTATTTATCCTTTCTTTTTTAGTAACTGGATACGCAAAAAATAAAGGCTAACAGGATAATCCTCAGATATTTAGATCACTTGAAAAAAATGAAGAGTAAACAAGAGAATTGCTTACATAGATTCAAGAAGCAATTTCTTTCAAACAGTTAGAGGATCTAGAAGTATCAGGAGCTAAATAGTTTAATACATTTTTGAAAAAAATGAATTTTTTTCCAAAACTGGTAAATCACTTTTCCCTAGCTATTTATGCAAATTAGAAGCAGTATTTGCAGTCGTATTGAATAGTACGAAGAATTTATCAGAGGTTATGACCATTGCTAGTCAAACCCTTCGACATTTTCAGACAACTATACTTCCTCAGTGCAAAACTATACTATAATCAATTTCTGTCGAAAGGGATAATCTTGTGATCAGGCAAAGGTATTCAAGTTTTTTAATAAAAATGGTCTCTGAGGATCAAACTAATTATATATATGGGTTAGATATCATTTATTAATTTATTTTTTTTGTTTGAAGCAAGATATAACGTATATAATATATTACAAAAATAGTAACTGAACAAAAACATTCATCCGATAGTACACCTATAGTACACCTAACGAGTAGGAAGTTATCAGATACACAGAAAAATTAGCCTGGATATTTGAGCTAGACAAACAAAATGCATATATATATAGTGTGCTTTTTGGTAAAAATAGAACGCTAAAGAAACAATTAGATGATTATCATTTTCAACATAATACTTTAGAAAGGAGGGTAAAAGATTAAAGAAAGATATAGGATTCTTAAAAATCAAATTAAAAGATCTAGACGAATGTGTGGATAGGAAAACTGTAATCAACTAAATCCAAGAAATAGTTTTCTCACCAAAGATCAAAAAATATAAGGGTTATTCCTATTTGTCTAAGTCTTTCGAAGATTCTGATTCAGTTAAGATAATTCAGGTAAGAGATAAAAAGACTGTCCCTCATAAGCAACGAAGAAAGACACAATTGAGAAAGGTTAAGCAGTTTGTGGTTTGAAATGGTCTAAGCTGAGGGATTTAAAGAATTAGGCACTTTGCATGATATCTTATCGCATAGTTAAGAATGTTAAATAGAGGTTTATTTTTTCGCTTAAAGTAATATATAGCATATATAATATATAACAAAAATAGTAACTGATCAAAAGCATTTATCTAATAGTACAGTTATTAAGTAGGAAGTTATCAGATGTACAGAGAAAATAGCCAAATTACTTGAATCTGAACAAAATGCAAATGAAAGTGAGGCAAATCTTAAATAGTCCAAAAGAAAGACTCTTTTTAATTTTCAGACTGGATCATTAGTTTAAGACAATTATATAGTAAAGGAATTTTATTTGAAGCTGAAAGAGTGTAACATTTGTATAGATTATTTTGAAGAACTTTTTAAAAATATATTTTTCAGAGGATTATCACCTGAGAATACGTTGAAAGTTCTTATAGATGGCTTGTGTTAGATGGAATAGTGAAAAAACTTAGTTCGAAATAGTGATCACGTACTTTTATTTTTTAATTAAAGGTAAAATACAACTAATCTATTATGAAAATATATAACCTCCTTGAAGCAAGAGATACCACTTAATTGGTTGAATTGAAAACCCTTCCAACTTCTCCAGCATTGAAATCTAAAAGAAGTAAAGCACCAGTTCAAGATAACTGATTACTAAATGAATTTTTTAAAGCATATAAGGTATATACTTTATTATCAGGTGTGGACTTACGTAAGTTTATTTTTTTACTTTAAATATTATATATCATAATAAAAAATGGTGATTGTGAATTATGTAGTCAAAAAAATATCCCTACTAAAGCATTAATTGATATATGTGCTAATACTAATTGCATTAGCCATAAATATATTTCTAAATTAGAAATTACATATCACAATGAAAATAATAACATTAAAACTCAGGATGTAACCTATTCTGTATTAGAAAAAGTTAATCTACACATTGGCTTTAATGATAATGAAAAGCATAAAAGCATTGGTCTAATGAATTTATGGTTCTTAGATCAGATTGGCTAGGACCTGATTTAATTTTAGAAGGGCCTTGGTTGTGAGAAAGTGATACAACTTTAGATATATGCAATTCAAAAATATTATTAAACAATAATTTTGCAATTCCATTCAAAGAAGTATAATATTAGCCTATGCAAAATAGCGATTTAGGGTAATGTTCGCCAAATTAGAAGATTTTTTTGTTTAAATAAGAGGTATAATACAGATTATTTATGACGCAATCAAGTATTTTTAATATAGCTGAAGTATTAGAACAAATTTTATATTTCTTAGTAATAAATAAATCCTTCTACCCTGCTCTATTTGTTTACCGATTTTGATACAGATGCGATGCCTTATTTTATAGAAGCGTATTGAACTAAATGGTGATGAGGATGATGATTGATCTCAACTGGAAAAATTTATAAAATTAGTATATAAAGGAAGATGAAAACCAATTTATAGCTTGAAATTAACTTATCTTAAAATTTCAGACTACCAGCTTTCAAATAGAAAAATCAAAAGCATTATACACTCATTTCCAAATATAATTCATTTAGATTTTGAAGAAAGTATGGAGTATATTAGTAAAGTTCTAAAGCTAATAGCAGAATTATATCCAGATGTGAAGCATCTCAATATATCTGCTAGGTATTTTAATTGCATTAGGCATGTAAGATATATTTGTTAAGTTTGAGAAAAAAATGATATAAGTTTATATGCAATTGCAAATTCATGCCATAAATTAGAATATTTAAATATTTTTATCATAGTGAGTTTACTGAAACATCAATTTATAGTGTTATTCGTTCTTGTCCAAGGCTCTAGCATCTTAACTTTAGCTTTTGTAAAATTACTGATGTGATTATTGAAGAAATTGCTAGTTCGTGTCTTAATTTAAAATATCTTAATTTGAGAGGATATTACAGAATTAGTAAAGAAACTGTGGATTAACTTGTTTCACTTAATTTAAATATCTATATTGAGAATTATGTGAAAACTTTAATGCCTTATGATCTTATTAGAGTGGTTATAAATCATCTTACACATGACAATATTGCTAGTAGACAGATTCTAGCTCAAGGCCTTCAGAATCTTTTAGATTTAAGTATGCGAGCTAATTTGTAGTGGTATTCCAATCTAGGGTTAACTAGATTAACAGCCTGAAGTGATAATCATTAACTCGAAAGATTTTTTTGCATCTAGATATGCCCTGTATAACAACAAAAATATAGATTAGCTAACCTGTTTTAGACATGAGCACTGGCCGGTACTAGATAGATTTTTGACGAATATTTCATGTAATTATTGAGAAGACCTTTAGAAATAATGATAATCCCTCTCCAGTAAATAAAACATTTTTACTCCCCTATCAATGAATTTCTGTATTAATACGCTTGGAACATCTTCTAAAAGGCTATAAAATTTCTCAAACTTTCAAAGATATTCTCTTGTGGTTTTATCAGCCTCTTCTGCTATTTCTTGATTAGTGTAGCCAATAATAAATTGCTATTATATTCTCTTTCAAATACATAAGCAAATTAAATATCTCCTTCAATAAAATATCTGTAGAAGCTATATTACTTTGATATTCCACTTCTAAAACAGGATTATCATCAATGTTGAGATTCTTCTGTATCAGCATTAAATCCCCTACTAATTCTAATAACAGCTCATATGAATCGGCAAGTATTTTTGCTTTATTGCTTTGATGCACTGCTATTTGATTTACATTACTGTTAATACTGAGTTTTTCTGAATAGCTGTTATATCCTTTTTCTTATATAAAAACACCTCATATAATTGAAAAAAATTTCATTTGGATCAGTTTTATTATTAGTATTATTTGACATAAATACTATAATAAGTTAAGATATATTTAATGCAGGAAATTTTGAGTCTGAAATACTGATCATCAATCTGGAATAGTGATCATTATCTTGAAAGAATTTGCTGAACTATGCAAAGTGCCTCACGGCTAATGCATTATATTTATGTACGATAAAAATAAGCTGATCACATAATAGGTCTGTGCAATAGTCATTAAAATGCCAAAACATATTAATTTTTGCATATATTCAAAAAAGAAAACATATATACTAATTACCTCTAATTTTTTTCCAACAAATATGAGAAAAATATGAAAAAAGTCTACACACAATATAGGACCCACTATAAAAGTAAATATTGATGACAAAAACATATGTTATGAAAGATTGAGGATTTTGCAATTTCAAGATCGCTAGGTGTAAGTCTTTCTGATAAATCTATATTGTGAAAAAATATGAAGATTCTATTTACATATACTTTTATAGAACTCTTGGCATCATACAATAATATTAATTATGCTTCATACCTCTTTATCTTTTTCTAACAAGATATAAAGTATGTAGAAGTATGTGAAAGTTTCTGTTTATTAACCTTCTTGCAAAAATTTTTAAGGTGCATATATGTCAGAAGCTATATATCTATACGAGTGAAAATTTCTCACAATAGGCCTTATATTTAGGAAAGTAAGATGTCTGATAAGATTGAGGTATCTGATAAGTCTAAAACATCTGATAAACTTGAAAAGTTCTCACTGGTAGAGACATTATTCTTAATTGTTTAATTCCTAACGAAGGAGTAAATGATATTTTTAAAGTAACAATATTTAACATTAATAAAAATTAAGTTTTTTCTCTTGTGAATGAAATTAGAAACTGTAGTCTAGATCAATTTCAAAATATTTATTCGACCAGTTTAGCCTTATATAAGGTTAAGTTTGTAGCTAATAGCGTTATAATCAACACCTTAAGAAACAACAGCGTATTCTTAGTAGATAAGTCAGTAAAAATGGAACTGCAAGATAGAATTTTTATTCATTTTCCCATTCAACCCTATTTTAGTGAAAAGGGAATCAATGTTATTATGTATCCTCCTACTGAAACAGTGCTATACAAATAATTAGTATTTTTTAATTCACACAAATGTAACAGTGATATATTCGCAAATTTATTTTTTATGTATTAGTTGCTTTGACAATATTTTTTTTTCTTAAATAAAGCATATATTACATTTTTGTTGTAAGTCTCAATAAACATTATATGTAAGTCAATCCTGTACTACATTTTAATTGCATAAATATGAGTAAATATGATACATTAGCTGATACAAAAAAACTTTTCACTATCTTCAAGCATGTCTTACTTCAGAAGCAAAAAAAAATACTTTTATATCTATAAATCAGCTTTACCTGTAACTGCAGTCAAGTGCATAATTTTTTCGTAAGCACAAACACATACAACACATATATAAAAATATCTTCACAAGCTTTTTCATCTGCTTTACCCGTCTTAATAATAGAAGAAATTTCCACTAGAACGATATCAAATATTATTAAGGATTTTAATACAGAGAAGCTTATTGAATATTTGGAAAGAAAAGACCTGAAACTCAAAGAGTCTTACTTTAAAATTTTATGCAAAGAAGAAATTACCAGTTCTGAATTTCTTGAATTAATAGAAGAAAAATTCTGTAGTATTAGTTTTGTATTAGGTTCAGCAATAAGGCTTACAAAATTTATTGAAGTTCTCAGCCAGAAGTTATGAAGCTATTCATCACTTAAGACTCTCAACGACTTGAAGAAAATGTTACGTAAAAATAAGGTTAATAGGAAAAATATAACAAATATCAAGCAGTTTACTCCTAGTGAGTGATTAATTAATTTTTTAGACTGACTAGTTGACTATACTAACCTTATTTTTTTCTGCAGTTTTTAAGAAAATTAATGATGATAATAAGACGCTCAATTATTGTATAGATGATATTATCCTTTCCTTTGTACCTTTAGTATTGCAAAAGATAGTCTAATTATTTTAGTAAAATATTTTTTAGGATTAGGATCAGAAAATAATAGTAAGGCTTTTTCCTAAAGGTCTATGACTAAAGGGGAATATATTCATAGTTTTACAAAAGGATGTTTCTGGTGAAGATGTAATAAGTCGAGTAGACTATGTGATCAAAAGTTTAGAAGACCTCCTATGTATTACTGAGAGGAAATTACGCAATATCAAGATTGAATATGCCCAAATAGGTCGATCTACTACTCAGATTGTGTTTTAGAGATTCAATAATATTAACTCATTTTATCTCTTAGAATCTGACATAATTTAAGAGTGTATTTCAGATAAATAAAAAGAAACAGACTGCAGATCAGGTATTTAAAAATGACTATTTTGATTACATTTATGATATTATAACCACAGGTATAGAGTAAAATTTTATCATATATATTCCAGATGGTATTTACTTCACAAGTGCTAATGAACATCAGATTAATCTTACGAAGTCCACTGTTAAAGAAAATCCTGAATTACTTTGAAGCAATATAAAAAGGATAATTAGTATTATTATTGGGTTGCTGAAGAATCGTGATAGTTTTCCATAGTGTTTTGCAAAAAATCTGATTCAATTTGAATCTGATTCAGATCTGATGAATCGGATCGAATCAGATTTATCAGATTCAAATCAGATTCAGATCCAGTTTTTGATTTGATTCAATCTGTCAGATCTGAATCAGATTCAGATTTGGATTTGATTCAATTTGACAGATTTGAATTTGGATTCAGATTCGATCTATCAGATTTAGATTTGGATTACGATTTGATTTGTTAGATTTTTAATAATAAAATGCTGCTCTGAAGTCAAACACAGTATTTATTATTAAAAAAATTTAAATTTTAATAATAAATGCTACCCAAAATTCAGACACAGCATTTATTATTAAAAAAATTTAATTTTTATTAATTTTTAATAAAAAATTCCGTCCCAAAGTTAGAGGCGGCATTTATTATTAAAAAAATTAATGTTTAATAATAAAATGCCGTTCCAAAAGTCAGACGCGGTATTTATTATTAAAAAATTAATTTTTATTAATTTTTATAACAAAATGCTATCCTGAAAGTCAGACACAGCATTTATTATTAAAAATTAATTTTTTATTAATTTTAATAACAAAATGCTATTCCAAAAATCAGACGTAGCATTTATTATTAAAAAATTAAATTTTAATAATAAAATGCCACCCTGAAAGTCAAACGCACATTTATTATTAAAAAATTTCATTTTTAATAATTTTTAATATTTAAATGCTACCCCGAAAGTCGAATATAGCCTTTATTATTAAAAAATCAATTTTTTATTAATTTTTAATAACAAAATGCCATCCCAAAAGTCAGAGGTGGTATTTATTATTAAAAAATTAATGTTTAATAATGAAATGCTACTCTGAAAGTTGGATGCAGCATTTATTAATAAAAAAATTAATTTTTATTAATTTTTTATATTAAAATGCTGCCCTGAAAGTCAGACGTGGCATTTATTATTAAAAAATTCATTTTTAATAATTTTTAATATTAAAATGCTGCCCTGAAATTCAGAAGCAGCATTTATTAATAAAATTTAATTTTTTAATAATTTTTAATAATAAAATGCCATCCCAAAAAGTCAGAGGTGATATTTATTATTAAAAAAATTAATGTTTAATAATAAAATGCCACCCCAAAAGTTGAACACAACATTCATTATTAAAAAAAACAACTAAATTGTTATTTTTTAACATTAAAATGTTGTTCTGAATGGCGAAGGCAGATTTTTGTTAAAAATTTTTGATCTGTTAGATATGGATACGGATTCAGATACGTATTCAGATTTGTCTTCAGATTTGTCAGATTTGGATTTGTTTGATTTGGATACAGATTCAGATTCAGATTTGTCAAATTCAAATCGAATCAGATTCAGATTTATCAGATTCAGATCAAATCAGATTCAGAATTTTCGGATATGGATCAAATTGGATTTTACCCAAATCTGATGCAATCTGATCTGTGTAAAACACTAGTTCCTCATCTAGCAAGAGGGTTAGGATCAAAAAATTTATCAAAAAATAATATGTATCGCTAGCTACATCCCGATCTATATATTTATTTTCACATTGTAATTGTAATAATAAAAATTTTCTTAGCAAAATTTCATTTACCTTGGATAAGGAACATCACATAATTTTTTTATTTTGAATTTTTATATATAGTATATTAGTTATAGATCATGTTAACTGAGCAAAAATTATTGAAGCAACACAATGATGAGCTTAAGACTAAGAATGCCTCACTTAGAAGGAAGTTTACTGATTTTGAGATTGAGAAAACTAATTCTGAGATTGAGAAAGCTAAGCTTAAGGTCAGGATTGCTGAGCTTCTAAGACAGGCTGTGAAAGAGAGTAAAAGATGTGATGTTGAGAATGCCGAACTCAAGGCCAGAATCGAAGAGTTAGAGAAAAGCAAGATGGATTCTTCAGCTGAGAATGTTAGACATAATGTTGAATTTGCTAAGCTAAAGGCTGAAGTAATGAAACTAATAGATAACAATGAGAAGATTAAACAGCAAACCCATAATATTTCTTCTGAAAAAGTTGTTAATATACCTAACTCTATTATAGATCAATACAATAATGTCGAGCAAAGTTCCTTTCAGCTATCTTCACCTATGAGTTATCAGAAGTTATTGAAGGATGAGAAAACAGATGTTTTCTTAGATAATATTGATAAGAAAAGGTTAGTGATAAGATAAAGCAGAGAAATAGGAAAAAGAAAATTTAACTTAAGTCAACTGTTTCTTCTAACTTATCACTTGTTACAGAAACTTCTCTAAGAAATAATGAAATTGAAAGTAACATAAAAACTGTTTCCTCAGAAAACGATCAGCAAAAAATTATTCTAAGATTAGAACTTAAGTCTATTACTGACGATTCTGATGAGATTGAATTTACTAAAAATCAGAATATAAAACTTGATCTAATACGTGATTTACAGAATTATATATAGTATTATTACTCTATCTAATGAACAGCATTTGACTATAAAATCTTCTGAAGTATCTTGAACTAAGTCACAGCATAAAATTTAATCTATTTGTTTAGAAATACAGTATGAATTAGACATAAGGAGATTTTATTCTGGATTTGTTATTCAGATAATTTTGAAAATAAAGTTGCTGAGATTTGTCATGATACAGGAATTACCGATAAAACTAAGAACACAAATATATAAGAAAATGGTAGAATATTTAATTGGTATTACACTAGTTTGTTTTACGGATTAAAACTTTTAGAGCCAAACAAATTTGCAAATTATTTAGAAAGAATGGTATAGGAATTGATAAAATTAAGTATATCACTTGTAGTGCAAATGAGATTTCAAAATTAACTAATGCACAAATTCAAAATGTTATAGATCAAATAATCTCAAAAACTGTTTTCTTAGGAAACGATTAGAATCATATGTTTTCAAAAATCACCAATGGTGATCAAACTAATGCATATTCAAAACTTGAGGTAAATGTCTCTATCACATCTTGTTCACCAATTCCTAGGACTAATTCAACTTATGACTGAGCCCATTTTTACAACAAAACATTAGATCAATATTCTATTTTATATAGAGCATTTAGTAGCAGCATTTTGATTATTATGGAATTACTGACAAGACATCATGCCCATTATGCAAGTTAGACCATAGTAATAAAGAAAGCATAGAAGGTAGATATAAAACTGAATCCTATTTTATTAAATATAAACAGCGTGAAATTGAGATAACTGCATAATCTCATTATTTTATAATATTACATTTGCTCATACTTCATTATGTGATTTTTTTACAGGTCAACTACTACCTAATTAAATTTAAATTGATTCATATAAAAAGCAATATGACCAAATCTAATAAAATATTAACTCCCGAATATCTGAACTGGTATGCTAAATTAAGTGGGTTACCTAGTATTTTGACAGATAAGATTCATACTAAATTATACAAAAGATATAAAAAAGATACTGGATATGAACTATGGCAATTATTA
The DNA here is from genome assembly GCA_946474995.1 of Funneliformis geosporum. Classification (NCBI taxonomy): domain Eukaryota; kingdom Fungi; phylum Glomeromycota; class Glomeromycetes; order Glomerales; family Glomeraceae; genus Funneliformis; species Funneliformis geosporum. The sequence continues at coordinate 10,485 of CAMKVN010002347.1, forward strand.
GAAGCTGTGACAAGTGTATCAACAAAATCTCAAGCCTCTGATTTCAAGCCTATCATTTATGAAGCCAAACCCTATTCAGAATTAATTATTGAATCTATCTTAAGCATTTCATATATCTAAAATTCTGAAATAGTTTTAGGGGAATTGATAATTATAATTTTGCATTAGCTTAGCCATAGAACTAACTCATCATGCCCTATTTGTGATAGAAAATATGGAAATTATAGATTACATGATGAATGGTATAAAAATGGAACAGAATATTGTCTTACCTGCAACAGTTTAAGCAATAAATTCAAGTTTGTGATTGTGGTTTAGACTGGTCATGTGAGATCAATCACCTGAAAAATTGCATAGTATGAGATTAAGATATTTTTTTTCAACACATAGTAACATTTACAACATATTGCAATATGAAAGAGTGCCAGCAAAAAAAATACTGGAGAAGAAACCTTTGGACAAGTCATTATGCAATTTACTTTCGGTTGTATTGGGTAAGCAATAAGCTAATAGACAATTTTTTCATTTAGAATTTTAAGAATAATATTAGCATCACAGAAGAGGAAGCAGTATAATGCTTTAATTATTTATCATTTTAAATAGCTAGTTTGAAGTAGCATTATTATATAGCAGTCTTTGATCTGTATTATGTATTTTTTCTCGTATGATCAATAAATTAAAGATGCAATTAATTTACAAAATTCAGATATACAATAGAGGAATTGTGGAAAGCATGTATGCTAATAATTTTTTCAATCAAGTTTTATTGTAACAAAATCATTGATTTAGAACTTAATAAATTTGCAGTATCATTCGGAAACATTTTAGTATAAACGTCACATATATCACAGGAATAAGTAATAATTTATTTTTAAACTTTCTCACACATTCTCAAAATTATGTATAGCCTCTTAATGATCTTTATATACAGATAGCGTTAAATTCTTTATTATTAAATTAAAAGGATGCTATTGATCAGATATTCATGATGTGATCATATTAACGTAATTTTTCCCAAACGTGTTTCAAGATTGATCCTGCAAATTGTATAAAAAGGTGATGTCCTAGTTAGTAAACCTTTTTATCTGCCTTGTACGAATATAAGCAAGAATCAAAGAAAAATAAAACGAAAAATTATAATAAAATAAATAAATTTAAAACTGCTGTTATTTGCATCATTAATATTTACAATCAAACGAACTCATATATTCTATAAAGTAAATAATAAAGTAAGTTAGTTTATTGCTCAGCTAGCTTCTTGAAACATGTTATCATGATGTTAATCAATTTTCCGCCTCTATAGATATTCTAAAATAATACAGACATTTTGCTCTTCTTATTATATATCGGCATTTTGATCTTCACTAAGAAAATTACTGACCATCATCACGCGTATAATAGACGCAGTGAAATTATTCACATAAATCTCGTCACATACAATTTTATAGCAAAGGTCTGGCACAGTATATCAGAAATCATAAGTATCTAACTTGCCAAATTCTACATAGTGTAATCCAAATGATCTTTATGAAATTGGAAGTGTGACGCAGTAAAATAATCTGCAAAATAATCATCATATGAATTGATCTGCAAGAATTAATAATACAATAGTCGGCAAAAGGTGATCTGTGAAATTAACCAAATCGGTTAATAAAGAAATGAAGTAATGAATCATTAGCCCATGATGACACGTGTAACCTTCTAAACTAGAAACTCCAAATAGGAACTTCAAGAAGAAACTAGTCAAAAGCTAAGTACAGTGAACTCTTGATATAATGAATTCTAGGATCTGGATATCAACTTCATTATAAGCTTATAATGAATTTTTTAAAGAATTTAATTGGCTAGTTCACTATAGTAAAGGTAATTTTAATATATTTGATTTAAAAATTCACTATATCAAGGGTTCGCTATATCAAGGTTTGACTATATTCCTAAACTTAAACTATGGTAATCTTAATAATACTAGGCCAATTATTCTTTTAGAAACAGTTAGAAAAATTTATGTCAAATTTCTAACGAATAAGCTATCCAAAATATGTACTAAATATAACATTTTAAAAGGATTAAATTTTGCTAGCCTTTCTCACAATTTAACTATTGACTCATTCTATATAGTCAATAATATTCTAGAATCTGCTAGATCTGATACCTGAAGAAATAAGCTCTTGAACAATCATACTTCTACTTAAAATTTATTTGTTCTATTTTAAGATATGCATGCTTAAAGCATATAACAGAGTAAACATTTACATGTTACAAAAAGCAATGTCTTGTTTAAAAATTCCCACAAACTTCATTAACATTATCACCAATCTTTTTTTGAATAGAAGAAATAGAGTTTACACATAACATGAATTATCACCAAAATATGATATTTTAGTTGGTATTGACCAAGGTGAAATTATTTCTCTGCTTTTATGAATCATTTATTATGATCCATTATTATATAAAATCTAACAATCAAATCTAGGGTATAACATTTCTCAAACTTGATTTTTCAATCTAAATACTTTCACTCTAACATCAAACTTTATTAACATTGCTGCTACTTCATACATGAATGATATTACTTGAATTTCAAATGACATTTCTAATCTCAAACAGATTATTGACATAGCTGATACTTTCTATCAATTAAATGATATTTAAGTTAACTTAGAAAAACCTTTTGTAATTTTGATGTTGCCAAATCAAAATCATTACATCAATCTCAACTTATCTATTACAAGCAAATCAATCAGTGTTCTAACTTATTATTGATCTGAATCAATTAGGTATTTAAGAGTTTGGTTTAGTATCGATAATAACAAAAAAATTATTATTAATTAACTAAAAAATATCATTGATAACTTTGTTCTTAAAATTAAATTCCAACCCATGACTGACAAAATAATTTTATATCTCAATAATGCTGTTCTTATTCCAAGATTAGAATATAGATCACAATTAACCTTTCTTTCTAAAGCTGGGTGTGACAAATTATACATTTCAATTAGATCTGTTATTAAATACAAACTTAGAATGAATAAATGTTTACCAAACAGTATTTTTAGACATAATTTAACTTATACTTATAGAGAGTTCTACGATATTCAAATTCAAGCAAAATATGATCACTTCACTAAACTAATTAACCAGAATAATCTTACAGCTACCACCTTTAGAATTCATTTTAAACATGTTCAATTTCAAATTTCAACATCACTTGTATGATAATCCACTAATCTCTTGGAACTCAACAAATACTCCATTTAAAAATTCTAGTTTTTTTAGAATCTTTCTTAAACAATTTACAACATCTAAACATTAATTTCACTCAACCAACAAATGATGTTTTTCATATTAAAGGGAGTCAAACTCCTTTATCTAATATTATTTTTATTAATAGTCAGAATTAAAGATGAGGGACGAAACTCAAAAAAGGCAATTAATAAACAGCCGAAACTATATTAAAACATAGTGAGGGGTA
>CAMKVN010002348.1:0-13954 GCA_946474995.1 Funneliformis geosporum
TACTCAAAGTGTTGCAACTTAAGTTGCAACTAGTTAAAAATTTTAAAAATAATTATGGAAACCATCTTTAGTTAGAACTAACTACTATTCTAGTTTAAATCCTATAGTAGTGTGGGTGTTAAACAATCTGTAATATAGCTATAGTAATGAAACACTAGAAATGTGATGTTGTCGTATTTGTTATCCATTTAAGACACTTCTTGAAAATAATCCAAAATACTTTTCAAAGAATGAATTTATCTATATAACTAAAAGATTATATAAAGATAGGGAATTTAAAGCTAGAAGGTGTTCATTTCATATTTATTGCACTGTATGTGACTCCTTAGTATCTATTATTGAAAATACCATCAAATGTGCGAATGATCATCTGAAGAAATGCATTGCTGAAAGACGCCTCATATATTTTAAACCTATACAGAAAAATGTGAAAAAAGGAGGAAGTGTATCAATACTCACTTCTGATAAGATTGAAAAGATTATCGAATATATTGTTTTATATTTAGTAAAAGCTTGGTTAATTATAGTTATGCATATGAATATGAAATTAGGAAAAGACATAAATCGTTTAATCAATAGTGCAAAAGTTATCCAATGGGCTTGAAGAGCTTATAAGATGAGACCTGAGACATAGGCAAAATGATTTTGAAATATGGTGAGAAATAATAGTACTCCTGACGAGAAGAAGTTTCTAAGTATAACTTCTCATAAAATAAGAGTTTCCAATGATCGATATATATACTATAATCAGGTAGAATATAATTATAGAGATAGAAATTTAAGCTAAAGATGTATCTAAACATAATCAGCATATTTCTGCATTATATGATCATTATGATTCACAAAGTTAGTCAGAAAAGAAGAGAAATCAGTTATGAAAATGATTAAATAATGTAGCATACATAGTTGCTTTTATAGAATTACATCTGCAAGAATATAAAATCTTTAATATAGTAGTTGGTCTTATATGTTAAAATGGCTATCAAATTCTGAATATTATTGTATTGCCAAATATCTCAATAATGGCAATGTATACTTTGTTAGAAGTTCAGAATATAGGCAATATATGTGTAAAATAGCAGACAAACTATATCCATGTGAATCACTAAAAATCAACTATTATAAAACTGGATATTTTACTATTGAGGAAAAGCTTAATAGTATAGATTTCTTAGATTTAAAAATAATTGTAAGTATGTGCAATGAGTTTTCTGAGCTATCCCTTCAATGGTTTTCCTTCCAAATTTAAAAGGAATTTTACTTACACTTTAAAGTTAATTTTAAATATTTTAAAAATTAGTTATTAAGCTAATAATATTATTATAATAAAATTTATAATGTTTTTAAGTAAAATCAAAATAAAAAATTATATTAATTAGTAACTTTTTGCATTAATTTAAGTTCAAAGTTAAAAAATGTTTTAATAAAAGTATTTTCTTTATAAAATCTAAAATCTTTAATTTTTATTTATTTATATAATATTAAAAAAACTTTATAAAATATATAAATTTATATTTAAAACATTTATTTATATATTTAAATATTATTTATTTATAAAAAAATCATAAATTTAAAGTTAAAAATTTTGTATATATTTAATATTTTAATTATTAAAAATGAAATTTTATTTAAAAATAATAGATTTATAATAAATTTTATAACATATTTTAACTAAAAATTAAATAATATTGTAAGTTTATATGTAGAATTTTGCATAATAATTGATTAAAAATCATGACTAAATTTGAATAAAAATTATTACCATTTAAGAGATAGGTCCTTTACCAAAATAGTATATTACATATTTATTATAATAATGCAATAAATTGATCCTTTTTTTTGTATAGATTGCCTACTGAATGTATCAGTAAAGGAGAAATAAAACACGTAATTTTGGATGACCTAAGAACGCTAAAAATCATCAAAAAAGTCACAATAGATTATTTTTTTCGTATGAATATGAGAAAAGAGAAGGGAAGTTCAATGAAGTAATCATGGGGATTCTTGATTTCTAAATACCATAATTATAGTTTTAAAAATTCTATGCAACAGTTATCCAGCAAGCTTACAGGAATTATAAAAAGAGATCTGTATCTTTGGCAAAACAAGTTTGGAAGGTGGTGAAGAATGATAGTACTTCTGACAGGTGAAAGTATTTAGTTATTATTCCTTGTAATAAGGCTTATTATTATATCAATAGTAAACTCATAAAATTTAATTGAAAAAGTGATTATTTTAATATGCTATATAATCATACCCTTTATTCTCCTATAAAGAGAAAAAAAAATCAATTATTATACCAATTAGATTGGGTGATCTTTGCTCGTGCTAAAAAAATATTACAATAAAAAGGTTATATACCAAAATGATAAAATAGGCACAAAATCCCAAATCTTATCTTGATACTAAAAAAGTCTAGTTAGTATACTAGTAGTCAGAATAAAAATGTTGGCGCAACTCGATTTGCATATTAATATCCCGCCTAACAGTAATTAGTGGTATAGAGATAAAACATCCCAAGAGTGTCCTTGAGAAATGTTTTCCAATGATATATCCAATATAACATAGAGCTAATTTGTAAAGTATATCACTTGCAGGAGAAAACCATCTATATATTTTTTAAAATACGATCAAAGTGATATATAAATAAAAAATAATTCTATATAGAAAAATATATGCATTTTACAAATAGCCAATATATGCTATGATGTAATAGTTATACACTGCCAATCATCTATACGAGTGCAACCATCTACTTGTGCGACAAAATAATTTCATAATACAAAAATTGATCCTTCCAAAAATATTTAGATTTTTTTTTTCTTGTAATATTTTAGAAAAATAGTATATTATTTGCTCGCCTCCAACTGAGAGACAAGTTATTTCTACCCTCCTTCAGTTATAGACCTACAGGAAATAATTTATCCTAATAATAGCAATATCCAGATATTATATGAGAAAAAAAGAGTAAACAACCAAAAAATCTTTATATACATTACTCTTAATATCTTTCTAAATGTCAAGATCTTTAATGCATATTTTCACATATTCTTATTCTCTAACGCAAAATTTTAGTATAAAGGTCTATTGCATAATCTTCTGTTTCTTCTTTACAACATGAATACAAGCCCAAAGAAAACGTAAATAGATTCATTTAAAAGGATAGTATATAAAATTTTTAGATATTTGTCGCTTAGTATTTTGACATATTAATAAAACTAGTGATACTTGATGAAATTACCTTTTTTAATATGACGAAATTGATGAAATCGAAATGACGAAACTAGTTTTTTATTAATGACAAAATATTTTACTTAATTACCGAAATTATATTTAACTTGATCTAAATTTCTTGAATTAAAATACATTAAAAAATATAATAATTTTATATTTATTCATATAAAAATATTAAAGAGACGAAATTTTTGACGAAATTACAATTTTTCAAAAAAGAGTTTAGTTAGGTATCACTAAACAAAACTAATATTATTTTCCACATAAACATGTCTAACAGCTTGGCTGGTAAAATTTATAATTTTCTAACTACCTTCCCAATGGAACATATTACCACTTTCTCTGTAATCTATCAAGCTATGGAGGATAATCCATGGATTTAATATGATGCAAACAGCTTAGTTACATCAAATGGCTAAGCCACCACTGAAAATCTTGTTAATCATTACACATGATACTAATTAAATCGTGATATTTTGCGTCATTTTACATCATTTGTGTTAACTATATTTCAATTTAATAAAATGCCAAAATGAAATAAACGTACTAGACAGTCTTGTAGAAGCCATCAAGAAATATTGAAAATAAGCAAAAATTCTAAAGAAGTAATGTTTGAACCATCAGATGCTGAACCTGATGAATTTGATGAATTATGGTTTGGCACTTTTTGGACAGAAGGTGAGGAAGCATCTTTTGATAGTGATGAAATTACAGATGAAATGCAAGCATAGAAACTGGGTACACTACAACAACTAGTCAAAAATTTAAAGTCACATACATGGGCTGTAGATTCGCGTAGGCCAGTATACATTAGTGATGCATAGTCAACATTATGTAACAAAAGGACATATTGGAGAAAAGCAGCTTCGGGTTCTAAGAAAATCACTGAAATGTTTCTAGCAAATGAAGCTGCTAAGTCTAATACAAACAATACAAACAACGATGATCCCACATTTGATGTATGTGATAGTAGCGATGATGATAATAAATTTACGTTAGAATCACTAGATTTTTTATTAAAAAAAAGAAAGATGATTTGCAGTTTCGAATGGTAAGTCAATTTTTCCATTTAGCCCAAGACTAAGGATACACAAATATGGATGCAAGTAATATTCTTGCCCAGAGCTTGAACAAAGGTCTATGGCAAGCACAGCTTATCTGCTCCTAGACAAACCAATGGCTGAATAATGGTATAATTGTTTCATCTAAACGTGAACGACATGCAAAAATAAGGTCCCTTCTTTTGCATGAAGATATTAAATTGTGAGTTATTGAATACTTATGTGCATATAAATTCACGTTGAACATTGCTGATTTCGTAAAATTTATTGAGGATGAGGTTATTCCTACCATTGGAATAGAAGAAAAGGCAAGTATCTCTCTCATTCAACTGCATATGAATGGCTGCATATGCTTGGTTGGAAATATAAGGATCACTCAAAGAATATTTACTTTGATGGTCATGAACGTGAGGATGTAGTGGCAGATAGATATCAATTTTTGCAATAATGGGCAGAATTACAGAAGCGAATGGCTACTTATGAAGGCGAGAATTTAGATCAGATCATCTTACCCGTACTTTCACATGGTGTTCCCGAAATTGTTCCTGTTACTCATGACGAATCAGTCTTTTATGCAAATGATGATGTTGTTAAAGCTTGAGGTTCAGCAGATAAGAGTCGACTTCATCGTAAGTCACAAGGCCTTAGCATTCACATAAGCGACTTTCTCTATGAGTCTATTGGATGACTCTGACTTTCAGAAGAGGATTGTTCTACTAACGATTTACTTCTGATGATGAGCAGCTAGTGTACACTGAAGCTTGCATTACAATATATCCTGGTACGAATCGTGATGGCTGGTAGATAAACAAAGATATTGTTAAATAAGTAAAAGAGCAGGCTATTCCGATATTTGAACGTATTCATCTGGAAAAAGTTGCACTTTTCATGTTCGATAACAGTTGCAACCACAATGCATTTACTGATGATGCATTAGTGGTTTCAAGAATGAATATGAAAGATGACGGAAAACAACCACTCCTCTGAAATGGTAAAATGCTTGATGGCTTACCTCATATCATGACATTTACAGATGTTAATGGTATTGTAAAGCCCAAAGGTATTCGACGAGTTTTTGAAGAGCGCAGTTTATGGATACCAGGTTTGAAAAGAAAGTGCAGTGCATGTACGCAACATAATCCTGATCCAAATAAAATGGACTGTTGGGCAACACACATCCTTTCTACCCAACCTGACTTTGCATCACAAAGGATGCACATACAGAATGTAAGTTGCAATTAGTATGATATTCACTATTTAAATATAACAAATATAATTAACAATACTTATCTTTTTAGGTTATTGAGGCAGCAGAATATATGTATATGTTCTACCTAAAGTTCTACTGTGAACTTAATTACATCGAATCCTTTTGGGCAGACGCAAAGCAGTACTTACGTCTTCACTGCGATTATTCGTTCAATCATCTTAAGAAGGTTGTACTATGTGTATTAGATTCCATTAGCCTAATAAAAATTTGCCAGTTTTCACATCATTCTGCACATTATATGAGTGCTTACAAGCTTAGACTTTCAGGTAGGACGGTTGTCTTTGCGGTTAAATGGTATCGGTCTCATCGTAGGGTTTCTGAAACTGTTTTAGAAGAATTTGGTAATATGTAAAATTTTTTTTTTGTTCTCCAATCAAATACAGTTATGTAAATAATACGCACCAATCATATTGCTTTTACGTGATACCGATTGCACTGAAAATTCTCCTATTGCAGTTAAAATTAACGTTAAAAAATCCTAACTAAAAAAAATTTTTATAATAAAGTAGACAAAACAAATATGTAGTTTTATAGACCATATCAAAGGCTATTAAATAATGTATTTTTTTTAATAGTTATATGTCTAAATAAAATTTCTTTACATTTTGAAATCGATAAAAATCATTGGATGCGATTAAGCTATTTGCATCATATTTAAGTTTTCAGTCATTTTTTAATAAAATAATTGTGTTTCTATTCAAAAAAATAGAATTACAAATATTTTGCAAAACAACGATAGACATATTTTTCTTTATAAATAAATTTACTATGAATTCACGTCTTATATTTTATTTTTATCAAAGTTATCTAGTTGGTTTTTTATTGTTTAATTTATCATTTAACCAATCAAAATTTACTAAATTTATTACTTAACTAATTATATTTATAACAATTTTGATAATCTTATACAAATTATTTATGAAATGATTAGAATTTGCCTATATGATCAAATTTAGAAATTAATTAACTTTGTTTAAAATATTAAAAACTAATATAAACTTTGTTTTTAAAAAATTATTCTAGTTATAAGTTGCTTAATATATATTAATAGTAATTTTTTTTATCTTCAAATTTTTTTAAAATTAAACTTATAAATGCTAAATAATCATAATTTTAAATGATATTATTATTATTTATATATAATAAATTTATTTATATTAAAAGTTTTTAAATCTAATTATTTTTTTAAAAGCTTAATTATAAGAAATATTTATTCTATATTAAATCATTACTTATATTGATTTAATATTAAAAGTTATTACAAAATTTATACAAAATTTTAATTATAATATTAATTTAGCATTTTTACACTTAAGTATTAAATTAATATTAAAATTTTCAAATCTCTATATTTCTATGTTAATTTAATATTAAAATATTGTTGTATTTATATTGAATTTCATTAAGGAAATTATTTTTATGACTTTATAACATATAAAAGACTATAATTGTATAAATAAATTATATATTTAGATAGTTTGCAAATAATAATTTTAGATTTAAGATTATAATAAAATTAATATTATAATTAAGTACAAATGCAAAAAAAATTTACCAATATAAAAAATTTCGTATTTGATAATCTTAAAGATATACTTTATATATTTTTTTAATATTTTTAGAACATGTTATTTATAAAGTTTCTGAAAATAATTAAAATATTAAAAATTCATCAACATTCTTAGAATGTTTTCATTCTCTTTCATTTTATCCCATTCAATAATCAGATGTTGATTAGCAAAATATCAAGTTAGGTGTGAAAGTTTATTTTAATATTAGTGTTACAATTGCTAATTTAGGAATTACTTAAATATTTTTAGTAAAATTAATAAAAATTTTTAGAATTAAAGAAATAATTCTAATGAGACAAACTTAAATTAATATATATTGATTAATTAATAGTTTATAATTTGTGTATTAATGTTTGATGAATAAAGAAAAATAATTTGTGTTTAATAAATAAAAGAAATTTAAGTTCAAATATAAATATAAATAAAATTTTATATTATTAAAGGTTATGATAAGTTCCTTACCATTTAAGGGATAATATTGTCACCCTCGGGTTTGACTGCGTCAAAATCAAATCACGATCAATATATGTCAATTCTGACGGATCTGTTAGCATTGACATTTCGGACAATACGGATCCCTTGGCAAGATGAATGATATATGTCAAAATGACCATATTTGACATCAGGGATCAAATAATTAGTAATTCCGTCATCCAAGCCGCAAGTTCTAGAGAATGACGTAGCAAAGCCACGGAAAGGAAGTTATAATATAAAAGAGCTTCGTTTCGCTCTTGGTTAACGATAGGATTTGGACATTTTGTTTTAGATAGTTCTTTTCTCTTGGGCCAATTACAGAGCGCCGGCAGAGGCAGTAATTGTGCATTTATTTGTATTCTTTTATAATTATTAATAAAACTATTTCCTTTATTTTATTTAATAAAAACAATAAAAACTTTATTATTTTATTCACTAAAATCGATCTACATGCTATTTTCATTACATTATTATTGCCTATACTAAACTATAAAACTATCTCTAGATTACCTCTCTTACGCAAATAGGGGTAACGATATTTTGATCTGTTTGTATTTGTATTATCGATGCAATATACAATTAACAATTCTTAATTCTGTAAAAAGCTTCTTCTTTTGGAAAATGAAATAGAATATAATTATGATTGCTGTTCAAAGAAAGAATGTATACCATTACCAGTAAATTAGTATCAGTAATAACGTGCATTTGTTGTTTATCTTCAAGAAATGATGAGAAGATTTCACGTGATTTTGAACACAACAAAATAAAAAAATAAGTTGATTCGGGAATTTAACAAATTCTGGTTCTAAACAACTAGATCGCAGGTTTTTATTCTACAAAATACTGTATATAGATTATGGTACGTTACCTAAAAGCCTGTCACCGACTCGAACCAAACTTTGTAGAAAATGATAATCACGTGGATCTACACTTAAACCGGGTGATTTAGAATTTACAATTTTGGCAATGTACTAACTACAATGTATAAAGTAAAAATAAATGTTACAATTCGTTAGACTTATACACGATTTTGTAATATCAGGAAACATAAAAGAATATTAGTGAGAGAGTAAAGGATTTAAAAAGGTGTGTTACAGTACTATTTTTGATTGACGCTTTTAAGATTTGCGTCGATCACTATTTCGTCCGCCAAATGGATTATGATACTGTATTAGTAAAAAGTTTTCTAAAAAGCATATTCTTTTCTCATTGTTTTAACTTGCGTATGTGTATGTCTTACAAGTAAGTACATATTGTAGAACTTACACTCAACGAATGATACTAATTTCGTTTTCCGGACTGTTCGCCGAATTTGGTTACAAATACCTTAATCGAAAATACTTAATGTTCTTGGTCTGCTCTTGGATTGAAAAAAACAAAATCGACTTGAATGTCAATATGTCAACTATCTTACGTTATAGTGCTCCCAATACGATAAAGCAAATTGTGATTACATAACAAATAAATTTATTCAAGTTTTGTATAAATTTTAATTGGTTAGGCACGAGATTTATACAAAATGGACTATTAATATAATAATTGAAGAGTTTGGCATAGTAAATGCCTCCTATAACTTCGGAAGCTCGATCCTAATTAACATGGTCATCTTTAGATATATGGGTTGGTGGATGTAAGTTATTTATTTACCGAATGATTAAATTATTAATATTATTAACAAATGAGAATATTTTCAAATTGTTGATTGAAATAAGAAAAAGCACGAATAAAAAAAATATTACCTCATTTGATGAAAAATATCCAATTTTTTACAAAATATCAAAAAATTTTTTGGAACGACATCAATTGATCAATAAATCCAGCTGCATTTATAGCGCATAATTGATTTTACATCGAAATGTCTCAACACAATTTCAGAAAAAAGTATCTTTGGTAAGATCTCTTTCCATGAGTTAATCATTGTCAATTTAGAATATGATTATTATTCTTGGTAAAGACTTATTTATGTAAGAAAGTGTGTTTAAAAGTGGTACGCTAGTCGAGAAATACTATATTGGTATCAATCGCATAACGCAGAAGTTAACAAATCAAAAATAAATAAATAAATAATTTACATATATAATTAAAATAACTAATATTATAATTTTATTTAAAATCTTCATGGTCAAGATCAAACTATCAATTTTATTGAAGATAGATAGATCATTACGATTAATTTTGATCAATTTAATAAAAATAAGCTCTTAGCCATTGGATAAAAGAGAAAGCGCGTTGCAATATTTGCAATAATTTATCAATATTGTGATACATTCGATAATAACTTTACTGAGTGATATAAAAAGATAACTTATGAGATAACAAATCAATCATCGTTCCATAATAAATATCATAACATTTAAATATTGGGCATGGACTCAGCATTGGCTCTCATCATCTCATAACGTGAAGAACAAATCATGTACCTAATTACACGACATGAATATTCGCTTGCCTTTATCTTTTCATAAAGATAACAAAATCATTATAAAAATGTATATATTAATTGTTTCGGTGGAAATATGACATTATATGTAAAACATTGACGATCGTAATCTCGTGTAACGAAATCACATTCATTTAAAAAAGTTGATAAGCATTATCTTGCCGAATACTAGTCATGACTCAGTTCTTTCTCGTCTCGTATGAAATGAATGGATGGATGCGAATGCATGGTTTTAAATCTTTGTATAAACATTAGATTTCTTTGTGAGAACAGATTATCATATATATTCGGTTGTTCTGTTTATTTTGTACAAATATTTTTTTTTTTTTTTTACAAAAAAAAATTTGATAATTTTGTTAATGTGATTACTGGAAGATAACTTCGGATTTTTTTCTTATCACTACAGTAAATTTATCCTAACTTGGGGTTTAGTATTTTATCAGATCGTGCATTTACATGTATATTACTTTTTTTTTTCTTCCAGTTTCTTGTATTTTAAATTCATATTAATTGATGCAAGTTACATGATGAGTTGGATCTTTTGCAGAATTGATGATAAATTGTCGGATCCAACAATTTATATATATAAAACCAGTTTATCTCGCCAAAGGAACGCGGTTTCGATTGGATAAAAGATTTTCAAATATATAAATGTCACATGACAATCAAGTAACAATCAACGTGATCGTCTATCTCAACCCCAACGGAAAAATGGCTTATCGTGACGAATAATAAACTTATCTTTATAGTACCGACTATAATCGAAGATATGGTCTATCAGCCGAAACCAAAAGAAGGACAGCGAACAGTATAATAAAAATACTTGGTTTAAGAAATATTATCCTACTTTTCGAAGCAATTCTTGATTAACAATACATATAAACAAATAATGCATCTGCCGATTATTGACTTTTATCATCATCGTCCTTTTCTTGTAAGACCGTTCCTCAATTCGCTTTCCCCAGCACCGTATTCTTATCTTGTCCGTTAATGGCGTTGGTTGGTGCCAAAGTAGTTCAACGAGCATTAACTTCGTTAACGGCGGTATCTTTGGCGCTCGATATCAATCAAAATCGGTTTTCAATCGGAAAAGAGAATATTCTTTCAAATATCACCATTTTAATTTAGCTACATATTTATACATATTTACATAATCAACCTGTCAATTTTTGGAGTTTGATATCACTTAATAAATAATCTATTTATTACCTTGGTATCGAATTTTGAAATTTTAAATGTATTTAGGTACCAATTCGTTTGAAACTAACATTTTTTATATGCTGTTTACCATAAATGTAGGAGCAATTAGTTTTAATAAATAAATTGAAATAAGACGAAATGAAATTCGAAGTTTATTTTAAATAAAAAATTATTTGAAGAATTTATATTCATTTATATGAAAGATTATAAACGACAGTCTTTAAAATAAATGAAGTTTAGAAAAATTTGCGACACGAGAAAATTTTTAAAAAATGAATTATTTTTTTAAAAAAAATTCGCTGACATGTAGAAAATTTTTACAAAAAAAAAAAAAAATACGAGAAACTTTTTTGCGATAAAATGAAATACCTAAAATAGCTGACTAAAGTATCCCCTGACTATTGTACCCTCCCCACATTTTTAAAGTCGAAAAATGTATTGTATCACGGATATGATATCACTGAAGTTTTAAATTTTTATTTAGAAAATGTATTGTACCCGGGAATATAATACTTGAAGTTCAGTTTTACATTATTCAGATTTTACATTTTTATTGGTTTCGGCAAATATTCTTGTATTCCCTCCTCTGATCATCGAGTATCGTACCCCCCAAAATTTGAAAATTTGTATCGGGCCCGGGGTATCTTAGTCTGCTGTTTAAGGTATATATATTGTGATATATATATTTGTTTGGAGAAAACACCACACGAAAAAAAATCGCGAAACAAATTGTGACGCGAAAAAATTTTCTTCAAAAAACGCAAGATTTTTCCTGCTTATAAGAATATTATGAAAATATTGTAATGCGGGGTTATGCATGACAAGTCATTTCACCTATCCAAATATTTGTGGCTAAATCTGGCGAAATCTTTTTCATTTCAAGTTTAAATTAGAAGGATCTGCTGTATTTGACATATTGGTTTTATGTGTATAATTGATAAAGTAAAATATGTTGCGTCGTCTTCTAAAAACTTTCCAAAGTTAGTATTTTGGCTGTTTTAGTTGGGGTTTGTTTTGACTATGCTATAAATATCCAAATATTTGGAATATTTGTTTAAATTTATAATTGTGAAACCATCTCGCAAGATACATTAAAATATATTTGATACAAATGTTGAAATTTTAAAGTAAACACATACATAACTTGCTCTCTACTTGGAAAATTCTATTATTATTCTAAAGAAGGGTTTAGAATCTATAATTCTAAAAGTTCAATGTTAGATTTGATGCATAACATTGTGTTTGCCCCCTAAATTTACTTTATTTACAAATAATAAAAGAGACTCTTATTATTATTACCTTACATATATAATGTCTGGTACTTATTTTAAAACTTATACTGTAAAAAATAATGTTTTTACAATAATAGAATATTTCTAGATAATCGCCGACAAAATTTTATATATTACAATTAATTGTACTTGTAATCTTTTTTTTATAAAAAAATGATTCATTTTAATATATGTAGCTGTAAAGCAATTGTATTTATTTTGATAATAGCAAACGTAAATTTCACATGTGAAAATATATGTTAGAATTAAATAAGAATTACTGTGTCACTTCAAATTATATTAAAAATAATTTTCATAGATCTCGGAAAAAAAACCAACAAAAATGTACACAGCGCGGTGTGTCGTGTCACAAAATTTATCAAGTTTTACAGAATTTAAAGTAAGTAATATATATTCTTTTTCTATATAATTGCAAAGTCTACAAGCGGTTTTGTTTTCATAAATTTTTTCCCTTTATTTTTTTTTCAAAATATATATATATACATATATAATCCTTTGACCAAAGCATATCTCGTGATGAACGCTATTGAATTTAACTTTTATCACCTTTCACCAGACGGGATTTTCTATCAAGTAATTTGTAAGATTATTCAAGAAAATTCTGTTTCCGCGAATGATTATGATTATGATCACGAATTTTTTTATCAAAGCTCAAATGATCCCACATTATATTATCATGTTGGGTGTAAACACTTATCACATCATGTAATCGAACATTTATTAAATTTGAGTGAAATAGAGCTTGAATCTTCACGTACAACAATATTATCTTTACAACAAAAATTATGCCTCGAACAAAGTTTGAAGCTAAAACTTGATACTCTCTTTTGGCTACATCATAGAAATGTAGCAACATATGTTGCTTCGTCAGCCAGATATTAATTAATCAAAATTGTATTAATAGCAATGGCAACGGTACAAGTAACTTCCAAACCATATTTTCATATGATTCATTTGATTCTGTTTAAGATAAAATACATGATTCATCTATTTATGAAATTAATTTATTTAGCCACGTTTTTTACGACGAACTACTTGCATTAAAAAATGGTCGTTTAAAATAAAATTATTTATAAATATTAAAAAAAAACTGGTTAAAAGTCAAAAGAAGCGTGTTTCAATTAGCAAAATGAGCGAAAAAAAAATTTCATCCCTTAAATGGTAATGATTTTCATTCAAATTTAGTCGTTTATGCAAAATTCTACACGTGTGTAACACAAATATCAATCGCACCGCATTATATGGATGAAAATCATTTTCATATTAAATTGATATTTGTGTAACCATATCGCACTACTTCATTTTAAGTTAGTTCAAATGTATTATCAAGGAATAAATTTTTTTTTTCCCCAACATATACACAAGTTTCGTCTTGAAATTAAGGTATTTTTTAAGATCCTTTTAAAAGTATG
>CAMKVN010002349.1:0-13953 GCA_946474995.1 Funneliformis geosporum
AATTTTATATTGATCGGCCATTTTCTCAAAAAAGCAAAACATTTCCCGGAGGTACATTTTGCTAGTCCATGACCCATATATGCATATTGCATATCAGTTGCGAAAAAAATTTTATCGCGGTTTTGCTAATAAAGAAAATTTAAATTTACATAATAATTTATGTTCCTTCAATTAAAAGTACTTTTGAGAAGTATATTTAAACAAAATATTTATAAAATTACATTATTTGTATGTCCTAAATGTTTACTTTGAATAAAGTGTAACTAAATGGTCATTTTCTTTTAAAAACAACAAATCATGAACAGTATTAGGGTTTAGTTGGTTTCTTTTATCAGTAATAACATTACTTGCATCAGAAAAGAATCGTTCAGATGGAACAGATGTAGCAGGTATAGATAAAACCTACAAGCCTGTCTATATAATAAAGGAAAGGTAGTTTTTTTTTCATACCACCATTTTGACTAATACGGGAAGAGCAGGAATTTGTAAATAAAAAGAAATTTCTGTATTAATTGGGGATATAGGAGGTTGTGAAGATATATTTTGATTAAAAAAATCTAAAAATATAGAAGTACTATTTAAGTGAGGAGTAGTTGGTATTGAGGCAGGTGTTTCTAATAATTCAATTCGTATTTTTAAACTTTGTTTAGTACTTTTTATTTGATTTTCTGATAAAAAATTTAAAAATTTGAATCTAAGATCCAAAAAACTTGCAATACAATCCAATTCATCAGGAATATCCCAACGTTTAGATAAAGAGACTAGAATTTCATTACATACTATTTTAATTTGTGAACTTTTAATATTACAATACCATTTTATTAAGACAATTTCTTAAACAATATAATGTTAGATACCATAATGAAAGAGTTGGATATGCTACCTGATATAAGATTAGTTACATTTACAAATAATCAAAGTAATGAAATTAATTCTTCTAAAACTGTCCAGCCTTCAGAACTGAGTAATTATTTTTTTAATACAAGTAGACTTATCAGAATCTAAAACAAGCTTATCAGCCAATGCAGAGAGTATATTATGAAAATAAATAAGTCATTCCAATAAAAAAAAGTGTTATTCAAACGTGTTTCTATAATAGGTATGATTGGATCTAAAATATGAACATTTGTCTCTAAATTTAAAAAAAAATATTATTATTTTACTAAAATTAAAAAATTAATTTAAATAGAAATTAACTTAGCATTTGAATTTATCTCACAAAATATTGCTTTTAATAAATTACGATATTATCATGACTTGATATAAAATTATTTGATTTTTTTGCTATATCAATTAGATTTTGATATTTTTAGCCTATATTTAATCACCAGTTGCATAATATGTGTTACATAATGAATATGATTTGTTTCTAATTAACGTCTTATTTTTATCATTGAAGTATTATTATCAATTATTTCTTCAAATAATTTTGGCATAAAATCTCATTTCTGAAATTTATTATGTAAATAATTTTTAATATTATTACCTAAATATTGATACAATTATAAGTAACGCTTGGTTAATTTTGAATCTAATGCCATTTAATGAATTATGATTCCTATATAGAATGAATAATTTTATATTCATAGATCAGTTGTAAAAAAAATGTATTTATAGAATTTTTCATGTACTCATATATTTTTTTCTCTTAAACTAAAAGCTTTATTCATCTTTTTGTATAAACTATTTTTATATAAAATTGAATAAGATAACTCTAATTCTTTAACAAATTCACAAAATTTTATATTATCTATTACATAAAAAGCTTGCATATTATTTATTCTAAATAGCTTATAATTTTTCTATTTATTTTATTTAAGAAGAAAAAATCTTTTATTTTTCTGAAATTTTTATTGCTTCAGCTTCTTTTTTATTAATAATTTAATATTTACTTCTTAAATGATTAGCAATATTAGTTATACTTGTTTTTTCTTGACAAAACCATTCATATTGACATTTAGTACTATTTTTTTCAATTAAACTTAATAGTGTCTAATTTTTTTAAATAAAAGATCAAATCTAATTTTCAGATCCTCGTTTAGCTGGAATGACTTGAATATATAAAACAGTTGATATTAATCTATTATCTGATAAATTATTTATGATTAATTATTATACTAATATAAAGTTTAAAAAGTTTGACCATTATTTTTTTGTAATCTTTGATATTTATATAATACATGTTGAAATTATAAAAAATAACAAAGAAGTTATGAATAATAATAATAGATAAAGATATTATGAACAATAAAGTAATTATCTAATAAAATTATAAAGAAGATAATTATTTAAATTGACTAATTATATTATAGTTAAGATAATTAGAAGTCAGCTAGAACAACAACTGAATCAACTGATTTCAGTCAGCTTAAAACATTACATAAATTAGCAAAATACCTATCTGAGACTTTAACAATTTTTTTAATTTAATATATGCTGAATATTCTTAACTATATATTAATTTCATTTTTTAATATACAAATACATTAAATTACTAAAATCTTTATATAACAACCTTTTTTTAAAAAAAATTCTGCATTCTAAAATTAGTACAATAAGCATTTTGATGATTAAAAATAAATTTTTATTTATAGCTTAAATTCTGAAATAGATCATCAACAAATTTTCTATATAAATTTTCTTAACACATTAATAATAAAGATTTGGATGGTAATACAATAATCAGAAACTATAAAATTAAAATTCTATTTTTTAAAATATCAAAATAATAAAATTTTCTATCTGTCTTCTTTTAATAAATACTTTTTCTTATTCACATTTTTTAAATAAAAATGACTATATTTTTGAATACTAGGTAAATCTTTAAAATTAAATAATTCAAAATTATAGTAAAACTAAAACTATCTATTTCTTTCATTATAATAAACAGTACAATTAATTACATTTTTAGTAGATTTATTTACTACTCTTTTAATATCACTGTATTAATTTTAGTTATTTTCAAAAAAGAGTTTTATATTACTAAAATAATTATTTGGTAAAAACTTTGTATATTCTGAAATAATAAAATTAAATTCAAATACTATTATAATTTCCTATCATTATTATTACACAAAAATCATTAGGATAATCTTCCTAATGTAGATCCTTAGAAACTATGTTAACCTGGTTAACCTCATTTACGTCATCTACCTTGTTTATTTAGTTAACTTAATTTATTTATTTTATTTATTTTCTTTAGTTTTTTTATTTAACTTAGTTTATTGTTTATTTATTTAACATTGTTAACGATTATATATATTTTATTTTATATAAATATGAGTTGAGAATCCTAAGAGAGTTCACAGAATTCACTGAAGTAAAGACTTATAGAAATAGTCTAGATTAGTTTAGTTTGATTATTTAGAATATTTATACAGTACAGAAGCGCTAATATTTGAGGCAGTACTCATTTGTTAGTATATATCAAATAAACTACCGATACCTATATTTTATCTAATCTTAACTATAAATTAAACCTTTTGCTTACCAAATATATTATCTGTCCGCTTATAACATTTAAGCAACATAAAGAACTGACTGTAACATTATTATAAACGAATAAATATTACATGATATATATAATGTAGATGATTGACTATTTTGACAAATCTGATATTTTTGATATGTCTGACATATCTGACATTTCTAACATATATGATATATCTGATATGATCAACATATTAAACATAGTTAATAAATTAACATTTGTAAAATACTTATACCAAATATTTTTTGAAAATTAAAGTAAACTTGTAAAATGTTAAGATTATTGTGTAATTAAAAAGAATCAACATTTAGACATCCTATCTAATAATTGTAATTCGCAAAAATTACATATTAACATTATTAATCAAGATTAGGTATATATAAGATTATTTAATCATAAATTTTTAATGATTTTGATCTTTTTTTTGCAATTTTAGTATAATCATGATTTTTAGTGAAATTTTATGATTTTCATACTATTTAAATTTGATTGAATTAGAGATGTAATCTAAAATTTATCAATCTAAATAATCTAACTTAAATCTGATTTAAACTTAGATAATAAATAATTTTGCAATAAATTAATCTAGAAAAGATCAATCTAGATTAATTCGTAAGATTTCTGATTATTTGAATTATCTGAACATTTACTAATTTAGAATTATAAATGATAATCAAATAAATTAAAAAGAAAAAAAAGAAATGGTTTATTTAATCATTTATAAATTTAATTTATTTTTTACAAAAAAAATAATTAAAAAATGCAAAAAAATCTACATAAAGAAAGTTTACAAATCATGATATCAAAAAATAAAAAGAACCAATAAAAATAAGTAAAGTTATACAAAAAAATGCAGTATTACAAAAATCAAAATGATAGCCTTCTTTCTTTAGAAATTATTTAAAATAAACAGCTACAAATATAGTCTCACCTCAATATAACGAAGTTAGTGTCTAGGCTGATCAGCCTTTCATTATAAGAAAATTTATTATTATTATAATGAATTATTCAATATAATACAACGAATTATTTAGTATAATAAATGATTATTGAAAAAAAATACAAACATAATTTTACTATGATATAATTAAAATAATTTTATGATATCATTTTATAGAATAATCTTTTTATGATTAAATTTAAAGTGATCTTGAAGCAATTTGTTAATACAAAAATTGTAATTAATCTTAAATGAAACAATTTATAATGATAAATATAAATTTATTTTTAAAAGTTTTTATAATTGAAAATAAAAAAGAATGGCTTTGTTTTAATACAAAACTAAAAACTCTTTAGTAAACAAAAAAAAAGATAAGAAAATTTATTAACAATAGTCTAAAATTAAATTAAATTATTTATTTATATAAAAAAAATTAAAAATTAAATCATTCCTGATAAAAAAAGAAATTTTTTAAAAAATAAAACTCCTAAAAATAAAAAAATTTTAAAAAAAAATTAAAAAAAATTAAAAATTCCACCACCTCCCGCCTTGATAAATATAAAAGAAATTAAAAAAAAAAAATAAAAAAAAATTAATCACCCTACTCATCATCCCAACTATTGGTTCGCTATCAATACGTTACAAGCTTTTCTTCAATAATGCTTTGTAATTAAAAAATGTAAAAATACTTAATATAAATTTAAAATTTCCTAAAATTTTATTAAAAATTATCAATTAAACATTTTTAATAATTACCTGGCCTATCCCAAAACCTAGTTTGAAATAAATTATAAAATCATTCTCTATTATATGACTACTTTTCCCTTTTCTTGTACCATTATACCCATCACAAAAGTCCTAATGGATATATATTAATTACTTATACTATTAAGTTATATTTATCAACATATTATTATTTATTTATTTATTTACTCCATAATTCTTCACCAGATTTCTCCACTTCTGTTCACATTATCAAGCAGAAAAATTATCATTATATTGTTAATTTATTCTTTTTGTAATACTTTACCAGAATCCTAATTTATTTCTGCGAAAATAATAATGATATTTATGATTACATTTCCTCCTTTCTTTGATTAAATAGTTAGTCTCAACATCCCTTCAGATAATTCTTGCAACAGCCATTTTTATTAGATTTGTAAAAATTAAAAAATTTGATGGTTTGATTTAATAAAATGAATGAGAGAATTGAAAGCATTTAAAGGTAAAAAATTAAATGATGGTAAAATACTTTCTTTTAAAAATAAATTTCTTTATTATTAAATTGAGAAAAATTTTTTTATTATTGAATTGAAATTTTAATTTGATATCTTATGAAAACTTGAATAATACAATAAACTCACAATTAAAATGCTCAACTCTTTGTATTTGAAATTCTGATTCAAATTTCAAAAACAATTCAACTGTCATATTATTTATAAAATTAAATTAACACAAATATAACTTAAGTGAAATTTTTAATATGGTAGATTATACAATTAGAGATAATATAATTCATCATTTGGGTAATAAATATAAATTATTATAAAAAAATGATGATAGAAAAACAATAGAAATTTCAATACAAGTTTAATAAAAATTCATTATAAATTCGTTAAAAATTATAAAAAACAATATGAATTTTTC
The DNA here is from genome assembly GCA_946474995.1 of Funneliformis geosporum. NCBI lineage: Eukaryota > Fungi > Glomeromycota > Glomeromycetes > Glomerales > Glomeraceae > Funneliformis > Funneliformis geosporum. Next base: position 6,078 of record CAMKVN010002349.1, read on the forward strand.
AACACAATTTTAACACTATTGCAGGAAGGTATTATTTAGTCAATATATTAAATTTGTATTTTCATAATACCATTTTATTATATATTATATTTATTACGTAAAAAAAATCCTCAAATTATTAATGTTTTGTGTTAAAAAAAATTATTATTAATTTTAATATCCAAATTATTAATGATTTTGTGTTAAACAATAATTATTATTAACATTATTACATTAAAAAAAATTGCATCAAATTATTATTAATGTTGTTAAAAAAATCACTATTATTATTTAATTATAGTAACAAACTTATTGAGATTGGTTTGTCTCATTAAAATAAACTGGATTTCAAAGCTTCTTTTTTAAGCTTTTTAATAAGCTTTAATTCTTTATTGTTCACATTAAAAACTTTTTCCCATTATTTCAAATATAAAATAACTTTATCATAAACTTCAATAGCTTTATTATAAGTAATTGTTGGTAAAGGATTCTCTTCTCCTTTATTTTCTTGTTCTTGTTCATTAGGTAAAACTGCTTTTACAATTTTTTCATCAGATATCATTTCTCCCATAGTCTCAGACTTATTAAATTAAACAAATTCTTTAGCAGTTTAAGGATCATCAAAAACATGTTTATCAATTAAAACTTGAACTTCTTTCAATTCCCTTAGATGTTTAAGTTCAAGTTGTATATTAGTAAAGATTTCATCTTTGTCATTATCATTGTTATCATTAAGTAGAATATCTGCTTTCAATTAATAATTTTAAATTGTATCTTATATTATATTATTCCATGCTCAGGAAACATATTTTACTCACTTTTTAATATTAATTTCCATAGATTTGATGTGATAATCATTGAAATAGTTAAAAGATTTGATCTGATTTTATAGGTAAAGCTTTTGATATTATGCTTAAAATAAGTTAAATTTAAATTAAAGTATAAATAAAGTATAAAATATAGGAATGTTTAAATTGAATACGTTTCTTACTATAAAACTATTAATAATACTTTGATTACAAGGTTGAAGATACGTCGTAGTGTTTGGGAGAAGGTGTTTGATGATGATATTTGTTTAATGAGTAATTTTATATAGAGCATATGTTAGGAATTATCAATAAGAAGAAGAATATTTTGATTTTGCCTTATCATTCAGCTATTAAGTTTATTGATATATTCGTTTCAAATTAACATTTGTATCTGACTTTTTGTATTTCAATAATAATATACTAGAAGGGTCTTTATCAATATTTTTAAGGATTTTAGAATTTTCATACTTATGTATAAAAAGAGGAGCTAACTTTTCACTCCCAGTAGCATTACAGGTAAGTAGAATAGTTACACAATCCTTTAATTACTTAATTTTAGATACTTAGTCATTTGATATTATATGACTGGATTTCATCTTCCAAAATAAACCCATTTCATCACAATTAAAGACATCATTAGAGTCATAATTCTTTAGAATGTTATGAAGTTCATCACACATTACATTAGATCATCAAGTGGTGCACTTGTAGCTTCACTATATATATTATATTGTCTTAAGTTATGCTTTTTCTTAAAATTGTCTACCTATCTATTGGAACCTTTGAATTTATTCTCACTAAACAAAAAAGCAAACCCTAAAAAGCCTTAGTTAACAGAATACTATCCATTATAATAAGATCAACTTGAAGTGTATTTTCTACCTAAAATATTAAAGCTTCTTCAATAAGAGGAAAGGTTATTTTTTTTTACGTTTCAAATCAGCTTTATATAATTCAGTATATATAGCAAGCTAGCAGTCCTTTTCTTTTAAAATATCACTAACTATACCCTCACTAACTTCATATTCATATGCTAAGTCTTTTTGTTTTAATAAGAAAGATAAAGTTTTTTTTAAACAAATCTCTTTTTTTGCTATCAATAAGAATAATTCTCTTTCTATTGCATGTGTTTTATTAAGTTACTTTATTGCTGTAAGTAAGTTCCTTATTATTGAACTTTACAACTTTAGGGAATCTCACATTCTACAGATATCCAGAATGCCTTAGAATTACTTCATTTGACTTTATAAATTTAAAGGTTTAGGAACTTAAGGAAAAACATAAAAAGTTTGTTTATTCTAAGTGACAAACTTAAAAGCAAGTTAGTGTAATAGTTCACAATCAAATTTTAGATAATAAATACATAGAAGGGAAAAGTAATTGTTTTTTAAAGTTGATTTCTTTATTTATTATTTGAAACTCACAAGTATTTTAGAACTTACAAGAGAATTAATTTACAACTTGAGCAAAAAGCTATTCTATTTATATAAAATTAATTTTGCTAAGACTAATTAGTTGCTATGCTATAAATTAACTAAATTTGTAACTACAAGTACTGGTATAATAATAATAATAATAATAACAAAATAATAGTTATAATATAGATAATAATAATAATAAAAATAATAAAAATAACGATAATAATTAAATTAATGAAAATACAGAGAATTAGGAAGATCTAATGAATCATAACGATCATGTAAATTAGTAAATCCTAAGAATCATAAAAATCCTATAGATTTTGCAGATCATTTAGTATAGTATTTGTCAGACTTATTTCGTCATTCCATTGATCACTAATGATCAGTGTAGTAAAGTTGATTTCTGATGTTAACATTATGCAGTAGTAAAAGACTTTCATTTTTTTAAAGGTTCATTACTATGTTTCTTTGAACTTATTTTCGGCATTCTTATGTTAAAGAAATATAAAAAAAATTGCAAAACATGCAAAACAAAGAAACATTTATAAAAAAAATAGCAAATCATTACACAAAACACTTTCATTAACTTTATCAAGATAACAAAAAATTACAAAATTTCATGATCTTTTCTATTAAAATTAATTTTTGTAAATCTTCATTATATTAAAAAAATCTTTATTATAAATAAATGCATTATACAAAGAGATATTTATATAATATATGTTTACATACTTAAATTTGTTAAACATAATATGAATTTTAGTTTAATAAATTTGGTATAGTAAGGTTTTTTCTATATTTAAAATTTGTATCACACTATAAATCTGTTAAATCATAAAATTCATTATATCAAAATTCATTATAAAAAAGTTGACTGTACAACAAATGTTATAAACTAAAGAAAATATTAAAAGTAAATAGCTAGTAGGCATTATTATTAATGTTGATAATTCTAATAAAAGAAGTTAAATATAAAAGTTTTTTAAGTAAGAAATATGTAAAAAAGTAATTAGCTAATAAATATATATTATTTATATAATTGAAATAACACTTAGTATTGAATGTGAAAAAACATATTATACAGATACTTTAATAGGAAATTTAATTATATATTTATCTGTTAAATATGAAGTAACTCAGAAAAATCTATATTCTAAAGAGATACATATGATATTTTAAAAATTATATATTAAATATATATTAATACACTAATTTATAATATACATATTTATTTTAGCTAATACAGTACACACTTGATCACTTTGTAAAATCATATAATAATAAAAAATAAAATCATCTATGATAATTTCTGATAGATTGAATTATTCATAACTTTAAATCTCTTATAATAGTTTAAAGTATATATTTCAAAAAATTTATTAATGAATTAGATCTGATTTTTAAGATTCTAATATAGCAAATAATACATTATACTTATAATCACTTAATATCACTTTTAAAAAAAACATTTATAATAGCATACTTTAAAGGCTTTAACATAAACATGTAGATATCTATAAGCTTAAAAGAATACATTAGAGTCACATATTCATTTGTAGATAAAAATTGAAAACTTACAGAATTTACCTTAACTGTTCAATATATTAATATCTATACTATACATGAAGTCAAAATAAAAACCCAAAAGTCGAAATGTTTCGACTTTGGAGGTCAAAGTCGAAATGAAAAGTCAAAATGGTCGAAATTACGTCATATCACATGATTTTTTATATATAGAAAAACAAAAAAAAATAAAAGATGTACGATCTCGGTCAATATCACACCGATTCGTATGAAACAACTACGATTTGTAATATACCTTAGTTAATAGCAAAAAAAGTCGTCTCCTAATAAAAGAAGAAATATTAGTAAAAATCTTAAAAAACAACTATCCCGATTTGTAGACTTATCTTAATTAATAGCAAAAAAGTCCACTTCTATTAAAAAAGAAAAAAAAATTAGTCAAAATCCAAAAAACAATCATTCTGAATTGTAAACTCACCTTAACCAATAGTAAAATGGTTATAAAAGAAAAAAAATTAGTAAAAATGCAAAAACAATTATCCCGATTTGTAGACTTATCTTAACCAATAGCAAAAAAATCCAATCCTATTAAAAAAAAAGCAAAAATACCAAAAGAGTCCCGAAAAACCACTTAACTTATCTAAAAGAAAGAACATTTGTTACTATAAAAAAAAGAAAAAATAAGTAAAAAAAACCATTATCTAAAAGAAAGAAAGGTTCTTTACTAAAAAAAAGAAAAAAAATTACAAAGAAGAAAGGATATTCTGATTTATGATACAGTAAGTGAATTGTATATAAAAAGTTAATAGAAGACAAAAATCATATTTGAATATAATAGTTCGTATTCGAAATGAAGATATTCATCATTGATTAATAAATTCGTATTGAATGCAAAAATCATCTTCAAACTGACGAAAAATGTATTCAAATGTGAAATTCGTCTTTGATAGATGAAATTCATCTTCAAATTGACGAATCTTGTAAAAGTAATGAATCATTATAAGAAATTCGTAAAGAATCACTTAACAAATTTTGTTATGATTTATTATAATAAATTTCATAATGAATCGTTAGAATTCTTTAATGATTCATTAGAATTATTTGTTAACCGATTCATAATGAAATTTCATTAAGCAAATTCATTATAACAAATTGTAACACATTTCTTTAAGCAAAATCGTTAATAAATTTCATTAAAAGAATCATTAACAAATTTTATTAACTGATTCATAATGAAATTTTATTAAGCAAATCATTATTGAATTTCATTTAAACAAATTGTTAACAAATTTCATTGAACGAATTGTACGAAATTAATTATAATGATTCATAATAACAGAAATCGTTTAAATGAATCTTAACGAAATTCGTTGAACGATTCATTATATGAATTTTGTTTAAACAAATCATAATGAATTATATTAATTGATTCGTAACGAAATTAGTTATAATGATTCATTATAATGAAATTCGTTTAAACGAATCATAACGAAATTCATTGAACAATTCATAATACAAATTTCATTTAAACGAATCATAACGAATTTCATTTAACAATTCTTTAATAAAATTCGTTTAAACGAATTTAGTTAACTGATTCATAACGAAATTTCATTTAGCGAATTATTAACAAATTTTGTTAAAAGATAACAAATTTCATATAATTCGTTTAAACAAAATCATATAACGAATTTCATTATAAATTGTTAACAAATTTTATTAACAAGACTTATTAGTGAATTATTACCAATCGGTAAATTCTAATTGAATAATAATTATCAATTGATTATTAAACTGATTGATAACTAATTATTTATTGAACCTGATTTGTTACTATTTAACATATAGGAGCTGATCTATTAAAAGTGGGTTTTGAGACTATAAATTTATTTTGAGTAATTGATGATCAAAAAAATATTACACAACAATAAACATACTTAGCCAATAAAAATTGCACTAAAAATATATATATTGAGTCGAATCAATTGATATGGCAATTAAAAAAAAAAAACTCTCTCCTGTTTATTCCAATATGACCAAAAAAAACAGCGAGCAAAAAACCAAACAACAAGGACGTATGTCTTCTCCTTTAACAACGCACAAAGCCAAAAAACAAAATATAATGCTAACTAAAAATGATACAGCAATTGATTTCAAATTTACAAAATGTTGCAACATACGTTGCAACATTATAAGTTGCAACATATATAGGTTAAAACTAATTGCAACGTAAGTTGCAACATTAAAAGTTGCAACATATTAATTACAGTTCCTATCTATAGTCTACAAGAAACGAATTTCCTCCAACAACATATTCGACCATTTAACCTTGAACACTCACCTAACTTTGTTGGCTTTTTCAGTTCAGAATCAACTCATAACAGAACTGGTTTTAGCGTAGGCATCTTATTACGACTATCACTGGCCAATCATGTTTTTTATCATAAAAATATTTTCAATCGAATTATTTATATTGACCTTCAGTTTACCAATAAACAAAAACTACAATTTATCAATTGCTACCTGCCTCCATCTGACATCACAACAAGAAAATTGGTTCAAAAAGAATTAGTAAAATTGATTAATGACGCTATTTCTAAGGATTTCCACATTATTTTAACTGGGGATTTCAACGCCGATATGGACTGAGACAAGAATCCAAAGGGAGCAAAAGAATTTTTTTCGTTAATCCAAAATTTGCATTTATTCGACGCATGTATATTGAAACACAGTAATGATCGGGTCAAATATCCAACCTTCAAATCAATAACTTCAACTTCGCGCATTAATTTTGTTTGGATTTCTGCAGATTGTGCCTATAACTTTAATACTTGTAATACAGTATCTGTATTACCGCAAATTTCCGATTATGTAATTGTAATTTGTTCTATAGATAACTACCTCGATGTCATGAATAACAAACGAAACATTCTGAAAAAAATGATATACAATTATGATAAGATGACCGATGATCTCTGGAAAGAATTCAAAGATAAAATGGACGCACTTACCAACAGTTGTGAACTGCGCCTCCTAAAATTCAACACAAAATTTAATCAAATCAAACTTAATTTTTACTGGGACTTGTTGTAAGCCTGTATAATCAAAGCCGCCAATAACATTATTTTGTTACATAAATCATCTGGACAACACAAATTAAAAAAATCTCTTTTGTTAACTAAACATTATAAAAATCTTAGATTTTTATATAAGTTCAATAAGAAGATTAAAACAGCATGCAAATCTGATAAGTTACTAGAGGATTGGTCCATAATTTACAACAGATTTCATGAGATCTCTAACATTTTTGGATACCATTTAATAGCGTTACTACCCACACCGAACATGTATCTTCTAATATCGTTATTTCCAAGTGTTAAATTATACTCAATTGTCTTCTAATTAAGACCAAACTACATGAGTAAGAATTCAAGTTAAAATTAATACAACAAGCTGTAGAAAGTAGGTTGGACAATTATGCAACCGCTCCTTCTCAAATGATCGATTCAGTACTTAATCGTTTATGAAAGACTATTGTGTTAGATAGATGTCTCAATGATGCATCTGGATCACGTGACCTTCTAACGGATGAAACGTTTGTCAAAAAAAGAGTTAATCAACATGTCCAGTTAGCTGCTGGCACTTCGCATGAGAATATGGATATCCCAGATGAGTGGAATTCCTTTTATAAACCATTAGATAGTATCAACAGTTCTATATATGATGGATCATGATCTTACCTATGGCTAAGGAATGGTATGATGTCATCGCTACATTGCCAAATGAAAAAGCTTCTGGTTTTTCCAAAGTATTGAATGAAATGTTAAAACACCTTGGTCTACATGTGAATAAATTACTTTGGTATCATCACGAATTTAAATATAACGAAGTACTTTGAAAATTTACGTTGTGTAGGTTTTCATAAACCTACGAGACCCACAGAGTTTTATGTAATGTAATACTTTGAAGATCTATGTAATGTAATACTTCAGAGGTTTATATTTCGAAGGTCTATATAATGTAATACTTCGAAAGTTTATGTAACGTAATACTTCGAAGGTTTATGTAATGGAATATTTCAAAGGGTTATAAATCATAATTTTACACAATACTCAAATAACATGTATAATAAGTAAATCATAA
>CAMKVN010002350.1:0-13953 GCA_946474995.1 Funneliformis geosporum
GGCTCCATGATACTATTAAATCCTACAAGATAAGTATTCTATGTAAATAGTTAAATCATATAATTTTGTGAAAGAAATATTAATTGTTTTTATCTCAAATTCATATAAGTCATCTTCCGAAAATTCTTCCATATGACTCATCATATACATACGTATGAAAGAAAGGAACACTAAAATTATTCAAGTCGATGATATATATGGATGATTGTTATTATAGCTTCACTCTTTAATAAGTGGATCTTTGTCATCAAATAAACCATTGAGTATCGAAATTATTACTTTCATTACATTTTGATGCTCATCGGCTATTTGTATGACATTAATACCATTATTGAATATTTTTAATCCAGGGAATTTTAGAATTATTGCTAATCTGTTATTAAACTCTTCAATTGCACAGTTTCCACATTGTTCGTTCAGGAGTTCTAGTGCATATATCTGAAAAGTCCTAGATTTAAGTGATGCATTCGATCAGATAAGATTGCTTCATATATATTTAAATTTCTTTTAATTTGTTAAACAGAATTATTGATTAAATTTATAATTAATATTATAATAAAGAAATATAATTAGCTAAATGAATGAATTTATACTACTTACAGAAAATCTCAAAAAATATTTTTTTGACCATGAATTGAATATTCATGAGCATCTCCTTCTTGAATTGCAAAAGTCATCGATTCAGTATTCGCATGATTATGTCTTCCTCTAAAAGATTTATATTATTTAAGTTTTGAATAAGCACTGTACAATTTGGGCATTGCATATTACATTTGGCCGATTATAGGTATTTGTAATTGCGTGGGCTTCTAACATATTTCCAGTTTTAATATAAGATGAAGAATAATACTTCAATATCATTTTGTAATGCTACGTGAAAGCCTTTGAAAATATTCTGAATTTCTGATTATTTGGTATTTGCTTCGAAGGATGGCAAATATCCTAATAATACTTTGGCATTCTTTTTGTTTCTTTGCTAGAAAGAAATATTACCTAAAGTGAGAAATATTGGGTGCTGTTGAGTTTTACCTAAATTGGCATACAATGTTACATCAGAATATATTATCAATGATAAAATTCAGTTTTCAAGTTTTAAATCAGATTCTGTTTGTCTCCACCAATCATAATAATACTGTTCAGTGAAAATGCGAGAAGAACTACCATCCTATAAATATGCTAAGGTTAAGTAATTATAACTTGAGTATCGCTAATTAATTAAATTTACTTACTTTATTTATTTTTATCATTTTCTTGAAATGAACGTAAAATTTTGAGTCATCTTCAGTTTCTGGTGAAGTTTTTTAATTGTCTTTATTATTAAACGATAATAAAGATCATATGAAATATTCTCAAATTCTATTATATGCTTCTTTTATAATCGAGATTCAATGCTACTATAGAGTTCATAAATTTGTACATATCTTTAGCATTTTTTGGTAAAGGTGACTCATCTAAATTCGCATTTTTGTTAAAGAAGCGAATAAGTGAATCGGTTACTTGGTTTGATAGTTTGTATTTGACACATAATTCTGTAAATTCTTGATAAGTATCATTAGGCCATTGTGAAATATATTTCTCAATTATATCATTTACTGCATCTTCAAAGCTAGCTCCACAAAATCTTCAGAGTTCACTAAATCAATTTCTGTATCTGAATCATCCACAAAGTCTTCATTATCATCCATATTATCCGTAATTTCATCATTATCAAGTTTTTGCAAGAAAGGAGAATCAGGACAGTTTTGTATTTCTAATAATATTTTATCTATTGAAAGGTTCTCTGAATTCTTTTAATATACATTTATATATTAGGTTAATAATAGACACGATTGATAATTTTATTAAATGTTGTTTGATTTAAAAATATATCTTAATGTTAACAAAATTAGTCGATTTAACTCAAGGTGAATCTTTTTTAAATAAATTCAATTCTTTGAATAAACTGTTGTTTCAAAAAAGTTCTGTATTATCATTACTAATATTATCTTATATTTCTTCTTGTTCATTTTTTACAAAAGGATGGCGATATAAGATATGTTGAGTTAATCCTTGTTGTTTCGTAAAGGTTCGATTACATTCTTCATAAAAACATCGAAAACTCATTTTGTGATTTTTTTTATTTAAAAAAATAATGAATAATGTGAATTTTATTTAAAAATAATTTTTTATTTCATTGAATATTAACTTCAATAAATATTTATAAACCATTTCATTATTTGTATTATATCAATTTATTAACTGATTTTTATCACTTTATGATTTGTTAAAATATTAATTTATTATGAATCGTTAAAAATATCAATGTCTTAATATATTATTACGTAATATTTAAAACATTTTTAAGTCTTATGTTAAATAAATAGTCTCTTATTTTTCCTACGAACAAATATCTTTTTTTTTTCTTATGAACGAATCATTTCTTAAATGCAAATTTCAAGTTTCGTAAAATTCTTCAGCTTTATTAAAATTCTTGTAATATTAAGTATAAAAAATAATATAGTTAATGAAATGATATTGCTAACAAAATCTAGAGGAAAAAGTTGTAAATTTATATTGTTTTGATGCTTTAATCAACCAAGTCATATATTAAATAATTTTCAAAATAACTAAAGCTTCGAATATTGGAAGAATACGTGCTTCTTCTAGAATTTTAGCAACAAAAAAACCACTTGTTTCTCGTAAAAATTTTTCAAATTCATTATCGTAGCCATCTGTTTCTCGTAAAAATTTTTCAACAAATCAGTCACTGCAGCCAAAGCTCTGTTAAGGAGTCCAATAAAGGTATCATTAACTATATTACTTTTATTGATACTTATGAAATCAATTTAATATTATTTTATCATTTCATAGGTCTTTCTAAAAATTTGTTGACAGCAGATTCTCTTTGAAATCATAAAAAGAGAATCTTATTCTAATTTGGATGTATATCAAAATGAACAGGATTGTGATTGTGATATTAATATAGAGGATGATAATGATAATTATTCTTTGGAATTGTATGATCAACTTCAATCTAGAAATGAAAACGATGATTTCGACAGTTCCAAAAATATTGAAATTGAATATGATGAACAACAATACACCTTACAGGACTATTTAGTTTCTAATCTAGAGACTTCGAGAAAACACAATTGAAGTGCTAATGATATTGTACCAATGCAAATGGATAAAAACTCATAACTGGTATATCATATAAGTTCAAAATATAAATTGTATATTCTTTAATAATATAATTATTTTTTATTATTAATATAGGAGATCGTAATAAATATTGTTCAGTTTTTGTGGATTTTTTAGAGAAATTAAACAGACAGAACAGAGTTATCTGGAAAAATCAACTAAAGCATGATAAAAAAATTGATGAAATTATGAAGGTTCTCTCAAAGTTACAGCGTGAAGATAGTTTATCATCCACCTTTTTTAATGTAAGTAATATATTTTGAAAATGATTTTATGTTGTTTAATATACTAACATACTATATGATTGTTTAAATAATAGAAAGGTATCATCGCTATTACTAAAGAGATTCAAAAGTTAACTTTACATTCTACTGTGAAATTATTTAAAGAACATCTTGAAAGTTATATTGAAAAGCATTCCAAAGGATATATTAAAGATATTGGAAAACACTGTTGGAATTCTCATTTTTATTCAGAATTTATGGCTATTATAAGCAATCTAACTATTATGTCATTTCTTTACTAATATTCATTATCTATCGATATTTTCATATTGGCTTTGTATTAGTATCTCGAAAAAATACATCACCATTGAAGTGCTATGGTCAAAGATATTCGTTTAGCGCTTTTTAAAGTATTTTCAGAAATTCCTAAAATAAAGGCAATCACAGGTATAAAAATTGCTGAATGGAAAAGAAACCTGAGAGTTGCCGAAGCGTATACCAAATTGTGGAAGTCTGATGATACTGGCCTTTTAATAATCAATACAATTATCATGAAGGCTATGCCTAAAGAAGACAAAGAAGTCTGTTTTAAACCTTCAATAATAGCATTTGCCCTTGCAGTTTGTAGTATTATCTTAAATCTATGAAGCGAGAATATCTGATGTACCGAGAAAGCTATCAAGAAATTTTCTTAGTATGTATTAAATTTATTATTTGTGTCAATTATTTCTCTAATCGAGTTTTATTAATAGAAATGTTTAAACATGCAACTAATTCCAATAGACGATGATATTACAGATATCAATGATGACTTGAAAGACAATATAATATTAAAGAATTATAATAATACTGTTGAAGAGATTTTAGATGAACCTGACTCTGAATCTGAAGATACTAGATTATTTGAATAATTATAATACTAAAAGGTAATTATATATAATTTTGGAATGATTCTTTTATTTTTATTTTTCTTTTACAATAATGTTTATATACTAATATTATCAATATTATTGAAAAAATACATCTGAAACCAGAAAATAACAATCATACAAAATACAAATAACCGTAGCAATAACAATGCAGTAGAAATGATCATATAACTTACGCAAATATGTAAATATATTTATATGATCATTAAAATTTAATACATATACCTGATCTTACTTATATCATATAATTATTTGAAAATGGAAATTTTAGGTTGTGAAGAGTATTACGGTTATTAGTAATAAAAAATCCTATATATATTTACTTGTTCAAATTTTCGTAAATAAATAAAATTCGAAACTTATCAAAAAGTTTAAATTCTTATTTTTTTTGTGCTCACAGATCTTCGGATAAGGTGGGGATTAACAAAATCATTTATAACTAATTATTTTTTACATATATTTATCTTATTTGATCTACTGATGTGATGATCTTGTGATCAGCTTAGATGAGAGAGTATTTCAATCGATACATATTTAGTTCATGGTATTTATTCTATTCCAATCATTTCAAAAAAATAATATACTCATAATATTACTTTTTGGTAATAAGCAGTAAGAAGACTTATACATTGATTTCTTTCCATTGGAATTGTTATTTTAGTTTTAATTATTTCTACTAAGAACCAGAGAATTATTAAGATTTCTATTCAATTTCTTAAACTCCTAGCTCTTCTAAGTTATTATATTAAAGAACTTATTTGTTGAGACGTTATATCACTTTATTGATGGAAATATAACATTATCGTTGGGTTTAAAGGTTTTTTTTAATGAAGATCTTTCAAAATTTATGTATATAGACTTATGATATTTTTTTAGGCAAAAGTTTTATTGTCTCTACTTATATACTTTTTCAAAAGACTTTTATTTACAGGTGCTTTTAATAATCTTCCATCTAATTGCCTTATTTTGTAGGCGCTGTTTCCAATTACATCATGTATATAGTAAGGTCCTTTCCATTTTGAGTCTAATTTTCCAGTATCTGTTTTATCTTTGCTGCTTCAAAGTATAAAACCTTATCTCTAATATGATACGAAATTAGCCTTTTCAATTTCTTATCATGACAATCTTTTTATTATTGCTCTCAATTTATAATTGTTTTTGAATAGTATTATGGATGATCAGCAGATGATCTAATTGTTTTTTCATATAGTTAAGCAAAATGGGTTCCTCCTTCATTTTCATACTATCTATTGGTAATTTGGTATCCCTTTCATATATAAGGAAAAAGGGTAATATTTTTGTAACAGAATTTTCATTCGTATGATAAGTGAAAAGTATTTGTACAATATATTGATTTCAGTTTCTTAAATGATCAATGGATATTTTTACGAAGGCTTCTATTAATATTTTATTAAACCTTTCAACTAATCCATTTGTTTGGGAATGATATAGAATCGACATCTTATGTGGTATTTCAAAGTTTTGTAAAAGTTTGTTAAGTAGTTGATTGTTGAAATGTGTTTCTTGATCTGTAAGAATTTCTCCAGAACATCTATGTTTGCAAGTAATGTCTTCATAGACAAACTTAACAGTTGATTTTGCATTAGCATTTCTCATAGGTTTTGCTTCTGACCATTTGGTCAAGTAATCTATTATGATTATTATATTTACTTGATAGTAATAAAGAACCTACATAATCTATTTCTATACGATAGAATGGTTTTCTTGGTTTTCTTATTAGAATTGGATGTAAAAGTTCAATTTTGAAGGCTCTTCCTTTCTTTTAGCAAATGTCACAAAATTATGTATATTTTCTAATATTTTTGAACATTTGGTACCAATAAAAATGTTTTTTAAGTTTTTCTATCATTTTTTCTTTCGAAGTATATGCTACAGTAGGATCATTATAAAACATATAAATAGAAGATTTTACTTCAAATTTTCTAAGTACTCTTATAAGATCATTTGTGTTATTGCAATTCTTTTTGTTTAAAAGTTCATGTTGAACATGATAATGATTTAATTGTGTTATTAATTTGTTTTGTTGAATTTGATCAAAGTTGTTAAGGCATTCTCCTTTAGTAAAATATATTAATAAATTGTTATATAATAGTTCATCTATCTTGGCTGTTTATTTGCAAGCACTTTTGTTTTACCAAAGTGAATAAATAATAGAAAGAATAAAAAAAAAAAATAATAAGTTAAAAATGATATTTTTGTGAGGGTTTGAAATTTAATTTTTAATCAAGTTAATGATTAACTTTTCATTAAGTGAGTTATTAACTAGGTTTTATATAAATTGTAAATATACGAAATTATTATTAATCATAACTATAAGGGTTTTTCTCATTAAGGGTTATTAATAAAAAAACTTGAATCCATATTCGGTTGAATTTTTCCTATTTCATAACTAATAGTACAGTTATAAATAACAGTTATCACTCAATCATACTAAGTTCTGGTATACCTTTTTTATAGGATTGGGTTACTGAGATTAGACCTACTTCCTATTTTTGACTAAAAGTCTCAGAAGTTGAGGTTTCTACAAGGTTGAGTACTAGAGTTAGATTATCACTTATAGTTTTTCACTTATTTATCCATTTTTCAGATGTGATGTTATGTTCGATTTGTAACTCAAATAAAATTCACAAAAGTTAATAATGCTAAGACTAAACTCAGGGAATCACAATAAAGATTTATAGTAAACGTCAAAGATTATTCTCAATTACACACAAGTAACTTCTGGATATTTCAGAGATTACATTACAGTGACTACACTTTAAGTCAATACAATGAATCAATATAATATTATGCAAAGTCAATAAACAATAATAATAAATACACAGGTAAAAGGGTTGCGAAGGATAAGTTTTAACTTATTTAATTATACTTTTTATTAATAATATAATAAATTGTAAGTTCTCTACCTCGTAAGATATCAAGACTTAATAAAAATACAGTGATATTTATACATGTTTGATAATTATAAAATGAACTAAACTAAATAAATCTATGAAAAATACCTTCAAAGTTGCTGCCTCCAAAGTTGTCCCTACTTCCAAAGTTGCTGCTACTGCTGCTGCCTCCAAAGTTGTCATCTCCAAAGTTCCCACTAATGACACCATCAAGAAAATAAAGTTGACAAAATTGATCAGCAAAGATGATCATGTTAATAAAGTTGCCATTATACTAAAAATAAAATTGACATCTAAATCTATAATGTTTCACATTGATTATATCAGAACATAAAGTTGACATCAGGATTGACGAGATGATAAGCAAAAACATTTAATTGACATTGGATTTGTAATCAGATTTTAGCCAAAATTTTACACTGTTACATTTCCCTCTTCTTTGATTTGAGCTCTGTCGAAGAATCTTTTTTCTTCTTTTAGTATGTTTGGATAAAGCCGATGGAGTAATTCCAAGTTCTTGAGCGTACTCCTTTTGTGTTTTTCTTTTCCTAATAAGTTCTTTAGGAATTTCACTTTTAACAAGTTCCATTTCAGTGTTTTCTTGATAAATTCATCTATTATGGAGATTAATTCTTCAGAATTAGTCCTTTCTCAAAGATCGAGTATGATTGAAAGAAGTTTGGCTTCATTTTCTTTGATTATATGTCTTACATTTTCAACTTTTACAACATCAGATTTGTATTTGTTAATGAATTGATTCATTTGTTAGAAATTTTTAAAACTCATTTTAAGGTTTTGACAAAAGGAATTTCAGGTCCTTTTATACTTTTGACAATATTTATTCCAAATGAATCACAGGGTTCCAATTTTGTCAATCGTTATAAATCTTCAATAAACTTGTGTTGATTGGTGTTTTAAGAATTCATCCATCTGTAGATCTTAACTTATAAGCTCTATTTAACAATTTGTCATGAATATAAAATGGTTCTTTTCATTTATCTTCTAATTTTCCAGTCTAAGTCTTTTTTTTTGCAGCTGCGTATAATAGGACTTTGTCTCCTATTTGATATTCTATAGGTTTCTTTATTTTTGAATCATATTGTCTCTTTTGATTTTTCTGTGCTTTTGTAACATTTTCTTTTGCTTTCTATCGATTTATTTCTAAATCTTCTAAATTTGATTCCAAAGTTTCATTTTTAAAAATGGTGATTGGAAGTCTCATTTCTCTTTCATAAGTCAAATAAAATGGTATGTACTTAGTAGTAGAATTTTTTGCAGTTCGATAAGCAAATAATACTGAATTTATAACAGTATCCTATTCTTGCAAATCTCTTATTATCTTTACTATAGATTCACACAAAGTTTTATTAAATCTCTCAACTAATCTATTGGTTTGAGGATGATAGGATATAGATAATAAGTGCTTAATTTCAAACTTATTCATTAATCCGTCTACTACTTTGTTTCAAAAATGTGATCCTTGATCAAAAAGTATATATTTTGGACATTTATGTTGACATATTATATTTTCATAAATAAATTCTACAACTGTGTTTGTATCAGCTGCAGGTTTTGCATTCACTTTAGGCCATTTGGTTAAATAATCAGTTGCTACAATTATGTATTTTTTCTATTATTCGTAAGTGGTAAAGGTCTTACGAAATCTATTCTGATTTTCTCAAAAGGTTTTCCAACTGGTATAGGATGTAATAACGTTTTCTTTAAGGGCTTCTCTTTTCTTTGACAGGAGTCACATTCTTTAATATAGTTCCTAATATCTTCGAACATTTGCAGCCAATAATAGTTTTCTCTAATTTTTTTAAAGACTTTTTCAATTCCTAAGTATCCTCCAGTTGGATGATTATATATCGTATAAAGAACTGTTTCTATTTCATGAATTTTTAGAACTTTAAGAAAGTTTCCTTTGTTTTTCTTGTCTTTCTTAAACAAATGGGTTTTCTAAAATCACAAAATGTTTTGATTGTTGTTGAATCTAATTTGCTAATTTTTTATCATTTGGTAATATTGATATAGTTAAATATTCTTTTAACTAGTTATATTGATTTTCTTTAATTTAGTTTAACTTAAGCTATCAATCACGTTGTTAACATTTTCGCTTTCACTTAATTAAAAATTTTCAATCGTTGAGATTTTCACTCACTAATTATTATTCAAATAGGTGTTAACTATTTAAAATAAAAATAAAAATATATAAATAATATTGAAATTGACTATTTTAAAACTAAATAAATAATAAAACTAATAATCTGAAATGCTAACTCTTTTACGAATTTTATCAAAGTTATATGAGTAAATAGGGATAATAATAGATGTGAACGATCCAAACATTTCATCTAATTCATCCTTAGTCTAATCACGTATTTGAGAATTGTTAACTGGTTTTGATAATTTAACTGCTGCAAGACATGTTTCATCATTTTGTTATACTTCTTCAAGTATATCCTAAAATACTTCATTGATCAAAGTTTTAGATACCATTTCAGGATGTATTTGTTCAAGATTATAGCCCACAATACATTCATGGTCTAAGTTAGTGGTAAAGATTGTTCCACAAAGAGTACAATTGACAGAATACTCTTGAGCAAATTCCTCAAGTTTGTTACCATTTATTCGTTTGATAGTAGTTTCCCTAAATTCAGCAGCTTTTAAGAAAATATCATGCAAGTTCTGTCTTCAATTTTGTTCTTTTCCATCGAGAATGGATTTCATTTCTTCTTTACTAAAGTTAAATTCTGATTCACTATTATCTTCTAATCGTTCAGATGATTGTTCATTTTCTGCTTCCTCTTCATTAGCTAGGGTTCCTCAAAATCAAATCAAATCAAATACTTGATCGAATCAAATCAAATCAAATTCAAATCAAATCAAATCAAATCAAATCAAATCAAATAAAAATTTTTTTTTAATTATTATAATGATATATTAAAATAAAGTTTTAATTAAGAAAATCATTAATAATTGCACTAAAAAATTTCAAAGATAGCTTTTATAAAGTAAGTTAGTAACAGGTGCATTTATATTAAGAAAAACATAGTAAAATCACCTCTGTGGCTTTGGAAATACTTTTTTTATTAAGTAAAACAAGTAAAAAATGCCTTCGCGGCTTTAAAAATGCTTTTTTACTTAGTAAAACATAGTAGAAAACGCCTCCGCGGCTTTGGAGATGTTTTTTTACTAAGAAAACATAGTAAAAAAGCATTTCTGAAGCCGCGGAGGCAATTTTTACTATGTTTTCTTAGTAAAAAACGTCTCCGAAGCTGCGGAGGTATTTTCTACTGTTTTACTTAGTGGGAAAAGCATTTTCGAAGCTGTGAAGGCGTTTTTTACTATATTTTACTTAGTAAAAAAGCATTTCTGAAACTGCGGAGGCGTTTTCTACTATGTTTTACTTAGTAAAAAAGCATTTTTGAAGCTGCGAAGGCATTTTCTACTATGTTTTACTTAATAAAAAAAGCATTTCCGAAGCTGCAGAGGCGTTTTTTACTATGTTTTTCTTAGTTAATACCATCTCTGAAGCTTTGGAAATGGTTTTACTATTGATTCAAATCAAATCAAATATTTGAATAGTTGATTTGAATTTGATCGAATCGAATCAAATATAAATTTATATTTGTATTTGATTTGATTTTCAAATCAAATATTCAAATATCAAATCGAATTATAGAACCCTATAATTAGCTGTCATATTTAGATATTCATAATATTCATGCTCATTACAATGATAAATAGTTTGTTTCATTGGTGAGGATATGTAGTTTCCATATGGATTGGTATATTGATAACATTCAGTGCAATACCAATAAGAATGATGATCATTCTCATTACAACTGTAGCTGTTTTTTTGATACTTTCTGTTATTATGCAATCCATTCTATTACCATTTTGTCTGACATCCAGAAACATCTAATGCAGAAAAATGTATTTAGATCTATTGATTATTTTCTTCTAAGTCTTTTTCATATTCAGGTGATAAAATATTCCTTTGGATTTCTCTTTCTGTATCTGCAAAATTTTCTTCACTAGCAATTGAGAATGTGAAACATTCAATTATTTCATTTAAGCTTTCATCATTTTCATAGTTAATCCTTAATAATTCGTCAGTGTTTGCATTTTTTTTTCCAGATCAATGCTGAACTTGAAATGTATATTGCTATAAATTCAACAACCATCTTGCTCTTTTCGTTCTATTTTTCACAGTAGAAGTTTGTAACCATTTTAAAGCAGCGTTATAAGTTACTAAAATAAAAGGTTTAAGTGAAGTGAAGTGATGAAAATATTCAACTGCCCAAATAATTGCCAGGCATTCTAATTCTTATGCACTATAATTTTGTTCATATTCATTCAAGGTTTTACTTGCATAAGCAATTACTTTTTCTTTTCTTTGATCATCTTTTTGTGCAAGTACTGCTCCAAGTCCAATTCCAGAAGTATCAGTAAATAAATAGAACATTCTATTGAAGTCTGGATATCCAAATATTGGGGCTTGTGTTAACTTTTCTTTCAAAATTTCAAAAGAATGTTTACATTCATTACTTCAGTTATAATCAACTCCTTTCTTTATAAGATTGTTTAATGGTTTCGCAATCTTAGAGAAATCTTTAATAAATTTGTGATAGTACGATGCTAATCCCAAAAATCCTTTAATTTGTCTCACATTTTTAGGAATAGGAAAGTTTTGCACTTTCTCTATCTTCTGAGGATCAGGTTGGATTCCATGTTCATTGATTTTATGTCCTAGAAATCGCAATTCTCTTTTGAACATTTCACATTTTTCTTTGTTTAATGCTAGATTTGCAGTTTCTAATTTATCGAAGAGTATTTGTAAATGTTTGCAATGTTCTTCAAAACTGTTTGAGTAGACAATAATATCATTAATAAATACTGCTACAAATCAGTCAATATATTCTTTCAATATTTTGTTCATTGTTTTCTGAAAGGTTGCTGATGCATTGTATAATCTGAAAGACATAACATTAAATTCGTAATGTCATCCCTTGATAACAAATGCAGTTTTCTCTCTATCCTTTTGATTCATTTCGATTTGCCAAAATCCACTTACTAGATCAAAAGTAGAAAACCATTTTGATCCATTCAAACTTTCTAATATCTCATCAATTCTTGGTAGAGGATATACATCTTCTCTTATGAGTTTGTTTAATCCTCTATAATCAATACATAAACGTCTTTTGCCATTTGCCTTTTTACAAAGATAGCTGGAGATGCCCAGGGACTGTCTGATTCTTGAATAATTCCTCTTTCAACATCTTTTTAATTTCTCTATCAATGAAATCTTGTTCTTCTTTTGTAGTTCGATAATAATTTCTCTGATTGGGTTAGCATTTTTAGTATCAATTCGATGTTGAGTCATATTAGTTTGTCTAACTTTTATCGATTACCCTGTTTCAGAAATGTAAGTTACGAATCTTCTTTCATTTTTTTTAATCAAACTATCAATTTTCTCTTGTTGCTTCATAGTAAACTTTTTATTTTCAACTTCAAGTTGAATAATTTTTGCAATATTACATGGTAAGGTATCCCATAAAATTCTGTTCAGAATTTCATCTATAAAATTTGTATGAGTAGGAGTGTTTTCTCTCGTTTTGCTATATCTTCATATTTTAAGAAGTCAAAATGAATCCATGGTCCATTTTTGTCCTTTTCGATTTGCTCTAATTTCACATCTTTTGGTACTTTCGTAATATAAATGTTGCAATTAAATTCAGGGTCATTGAATAGATATTCAAGATCTTTATCTTTGAAAATTATTCCTGTTTCTTCTTCAGTTTCCCTAATTACTGCTTTTATTGGGATTTCTTTCTTATCTACTTTTTCACCAGAAGTTTGCTAGATTTCATTTATAATTTCTCCTTTTCTGATCAAGAGAAATATGCCATCTTGATCATACAAAATGTTTAAAACATATTTCAGGTCCTTTGCTTCTTTTTGTAAGATTCTTCTTTCATATTCTTCCATTTCATCTGCCCTGGATTGAGTAGAGGTTTCACTTTCATTATTGATATCACTTTGATAATCTGAAGTTTCAATGTGATAACTTTTTCTTTCCTCAGCGTCATTATCAGTATCGTATTCTAATACTTCATTGATCATTTGGTCGATTTTTTCATCAAATACAATAGTAGATGTTCTATTTTCTACAACACATTATACTGGAACAATAACTTTATTAGGACTGCTTGTTATGAGCATTTCATCATTGTCAAAGTCTACGTTGTCTTTATTTTTTTGCACCAATCTATTCTTAGTAATAAGGTTTTATCTGTTGATTCGATGACTTGAAAGGTTGTTTTGATAAGAATTCCATGAATGATCAAAGGTACATTTTTGATTACTTCTAATGCTCTTTCTCTTTGTCTATTAGCTGTAATAATATCACTTGTGATGCTTCTTGAATTGTTAACCCAAGTTTTTTCATTAGCTTTTTCATCATGATGCTAACTGCTGTTCTGGTGTCAATAATTGCTACTACTGAGTTCTGTTTGATGTTGTTAGTAATAATACTCTAAAAATTACTGTAACAATTTTTGTTTGTGATCTACAAACTACTAGTAATCTACTAGTTTGTGATAGTCTATTTAGAATACACAATATTATATCAATTACATTTAGTAATTTGTAAATCCGATGATCGCTAATCTTAAATTTCTTACATTTCTATAATTTCTA
>CAMKVN010002351.1:0-13949 GCA_946474995.1 Funneliformis geosporum
AGCTCTCCATAAATCGTATCATAAAAGTCTTAAAGCTAAATCCCTTGTTAATCTTGCATTAATACTAATTTTCAGTCGTTAGTATTGTAAGATAACAATATTAAAAAATTGCATATTTTTAGTAATGAAAAATTCACAAGAAAATTTCTTAAACTATCATTTAATAATATTATCATTTTAAATAAAATGCTATATATTATATAATAATTTATAAGGATCTTGAATTACAGAAGTCATTTGGTGATAATTCAGAAAATGCTATAATAATTCAAGTTAAAATATATCAATTTAAAAAATATTGAATATTGAATTAGTTCTGAAATCTTTAGTTTAAAAACATCCTTATAGCATATAAAAAGTTTATATATTTTAACAAATTTATTACAAATAATGATAGAAAAGTTTATTAGGAAAATAAGATTTTTAACCAAAATTTAATTTTTATTAATTTTAATCTAATATCATCAAAAAATTAAAATACAATAAAAATTAAAATTTTATTAAAAAATTTTCAGAATCCAATTTTTTTAGCAAACCTCTTATATTATTGATTATTATTCAGATTAAATTTAATACTATTTTACTTGTATAATTAATTTACTATATAAATTAATTAAACATTTTTTAGAATATGTTCAATAATATTAATTTGCAAATTCTTAAAATATTTAATATCAATTTTGTAATACAAAAATATTATACATAAAGTCAAAATAAAAAATATTTTAATTTTGAAAATTACAATTAAAATAAAAGTTAAAATAATTAAAATGACATTATATCATATAATTTTTATATATAAAAAGCTAAAAAAAAAAATTAAAAATACAATCTTAATCAATATTATTTTAATTCTCATAAAATAACCACTATTCAATTTGTGATTAAACAAATCAATGAGTATATTATATTAGTTTTGATATTTTAAAAATCTGAATCCTTTTATTTAAAGTAAAATTTATTAAATTATAAGTTTAACTGATAATTTAATCATGATTATCTTATGATTAGCTGATCTAAAATTAATATATTATAGCTTATTAGATTTGTCTAATCATAATAGTTTGAATGATTTTTTTTATTTAACTTTATTTAAGATTTGAAAATCAGTACATATATTAGAATACAGCTGACTAATTATAATTAGAAGAATGTCAAATGACTTTTAAAGTAAATTTTTCATTCAAGCCAGAAATATTATATTCATAATATTAAGTAATTCATTAGGCTTTTGATCTATCTTAGTAATTGTTGGTAGTTTGACATTACAATTAGAACAAACATGTTTTTTAATTATCAATATTAGAAGTTAAACAATTTAAACATCTTTTTATATATCCTGTATGACTTAATGTATTAACTTATCAATTATATTTGTTTCCTGATTCTTTTTGATATAAAGTTTGTTTATTAAAATTGTAATATATTTAATAAGCTCATTATTGATTTTATTTTCTATATCTGAAATTAAATAAAACAATTCTTCATATTGCTCTTAAATGAGCTTTACAGGATTAATATCAGTTTGAATTGTATTATTTTGATCTTAAAAAGCAACAAACCTAATAACTATATAAATATTACAGTATTATACCCACAATCTAAATAGTTCTTTTAACCTTTTTTTTATTATCAAAAGCCAGAAATAATAAACCTTCTAGAAGTGATTGTTATTTATTAGTTAGACTTTCAAACCAATTAGTAAACTTTATGTAGCCACTAGAACTGATGATATGATTATCAATACTAATAATAAATAAATTTAGATCTTGCTATTGAATATTTAATAGCAAAAGTAGTAAAATTAATAATTGAAACATATTTCAAATTTTTTGCTTTATAAATAACATCAACAGTCCTTATACATTTAAAAAGCTTATCAAGTTGATTTTCATTTTCATTACATATAAAATTTCTATAAATTATATAATAACTGAATTCTGTTTAGAAAGTCATTCAGATGTACAATATCTTAAAAGCCTATCTAGACTAAATCATTTTTTATTATTTATTAAACTAATTATATCATCATATAGATTTTTACATTTTTTTTTAACAATTTCAACTATAGAATTAATATGTATTTTTTGACTATCAAATTTGGATTTCATTTTTCTTTTAATTTTTCATTTTCAAGTTCTAATTGAGAAATCCTTTGCTTATACTCTTTTATAAGATTAACATATATTATTTGTTGATATTCAGAAGCAGCTAATGTTTTTTTACATTTAATAACTCTATTATAAGATCTGCATAATGATCATATGATATAATATCTCCATTTTATTTTCTGTTCAATACTAGTCAAATAATGATAAATAGGAGACTAATCAGATCTTAAAATAGAATTTAATGATTTATAATTTTGGCTGATAATATAATTGTAATTATTTTGAGATTGGATGATCCAAATTAATAAATGTTAGTTCATTGAATTCATCTAGTTATAGTGAATCGAATGGTAGTTATTTTATACAAATCAGGATGATATTGATTGAAGTCATACATTTTTTATTTTTTTGTTTTTTCTATATATAAAAAATCATGTGATATAATATCATTTTGAAAAATTTGATTTTTAACCTTCAATAGTTTAAAATGATTTTGACTATTTGACCATTTCAGATATCTGAAATGATCCATTTTGACTTCATGTATAATCTGTATTACTACTATCATATTTGGAAGATATCACACTTTTACTCCTTCTAATTCTCTTCTTCTTATTACTTCTACCTTCATTATCATCATTATTTTTATCAGATTTCTTTTTACGATTGGATTCCTCTATAATATCAGATTCTCTTTTATAATCAGAATCCTCCTAAAATAGTTTCTTCTGAGTGGTTTCCTCCTGAATAGATTCCTGATATTTAAAATACTTAAAATCATCAGATTCCTGGTTATCGTTTTTAGAATGATGTAAAATATGTTTTTTTACTAACAACCTTGATCTGTGAATATTGTTATGAATATTCAAAATTTCAAGAAAGATTTCACCTTTCTGACGTTGCTATTGATTTACTTATTAAGTTTTTTAATAAAATT
This sequence comes from Funneliformis geosporum, assembly GCA_946474995.1. Lineage (NCBI taxonomy): Eukaryota > Fungi > Glomeromycota > Glomeromycetes > Glomerales > Glomeraceae > Funneliformis > Funneliformis geosporum. Next base: position 3,049 of record CAMKVN010002351.1, read on the forward strand.
TTATTAAATGCTGATTGGTCATGTTTCTACAAGTTCTTATATAGCAAAAAAAATGATAGAAATTAATAAGCAAGTAAAGATAAAGGAGCTGATCTATTAACAATAGATTATGAGACTAGTAAATTAATTTTGAGTAATTGATGATCAAAAATAGTTACGCTACAATAAACATACTTAGACAATAAAAAATTGCACTAAAAATAATATTGAGTTTAATCAATTAATAAGGCAATACTTTAATTTTATATATATAACATTTTATTATAATAATTATTTTTACAAATATTAAATTATTTAAAAATAATGAAACTATAAAATATTTAAAATTTTGCTATTAAAACTGCTTTGTTAAAAATATTGTTACATCAATTTCATAATATGAGAGATTTTTGAAATTTTGCTATTAAAACCACTTTGAAGCATTTTTATATATGTCGATCATTTGTTGATCATAACTAAAATTTATATCAATCATTTCTATAAAATCTAATTTTAGATATTTGATTGAAATTATGCTGAAATTTAAGCATTTTTGCCAGCCAAATTACTTGTTTTATTAATAGGTTAATAGTCTTTAAAAATTTAACTAAATAAAAGTTCATTTAATATATTATAATATGAATCAAAAATCTTATTTTTTGTTAAAAGGTTTCTGTAACTCATTTTTAATAGTACAATTCCTATATATACAGTATGTTCAGATTGCAATACATTATATAAAATTTCAGAAATTTTACAAAAAAATGTGAATGATTAGTCAAATAATAGGTTTAAATATATTCATGTAAAATTATCTGAGAAAAAGCCAAAGAAATTCTTGTAGAACAGAAATAACAAAACAAATATTGATAATTAAAGGTTACATTAGAAAATCAAGAATGATTTTTGTCTTCTTTGAAGGCTCAATTAATTACAATATATCAGCGATCAGAATTTGAATCACTTTGAAAATGGACTAATTAGGATGATACTTAACTGATAACTGATATTTATGATGAAGAAATTTGAAAACTTTCTCATCACAAATTGACACACTTGATTCTTCACATTTTTTACATCAGAAACTGCTGATTTCTATTTAAGAATTATAATAAGTTCTAACTTTTCAAGTCATCAGCATATAGTAATACGTTATATATAGTATTATATGTAACCTTTCATGTGAAATTCAATTTAAAAAGAAAAATATATTGATACTTGGACTATTATCAGGTCTTAAAAAGGTAAACTTATATTAGATAAACCACCACCTTTCCCCAATAGTAGATGAATTATTCCAAATGGAAAAAGAATTAAGTTAGCTGTCATTTGCTACTCAAATAATATTCTGGTTATCAGAAAATTGTGCAGTCATATATCGATATTAACTGGCTGTCATCGATGCTACAAATGAGTAAATACAGTAGGTAGAAAACCAAATTTTGGTGGATTCGAAGACATAGTTGATTGGTTTCAAGAATGAGATCTTAAAGAACATCTCAAAAATGCTGAAGAATAGCAATGCAAAACAAAAGATAAAAAAAAAGCAGCATATTTCTGATACATACATATGTTAGTCAAAATGTTAAAGCTTCCTTATTTTAACCTAATTTAATATCTTATCATTAATCTAATGCATTGCCTTTTTCTTGGTATTGCCTATTGGATAGTAAAAAGGTTATAGTCTAATAAAATCAATCTTGTATTATTAGAAAAATGGTAAAAATCATCAACCTATTTACTGATTTAAGTCAAATCCCAAATAAAATTTTAATTGAAGAAGGGGTTTACAGCTTTACAGCTGATCAACAAAAGACTTTTATTTTAGTATATACGACTACATTATTATGGGATCTTTTGGATTTACCAAATAGAGAAATTTTAGTTAATTTTGTTAGAGCTTGCTTATTACTTATATGTTGAATAATTGATAATAATATATTGATTGAAGCTCATGCCTGATTGTTACAAGTAGTATATTTGATTAAAGAAAACTATAGACCAGAGTTTATAACACCAAATATACACCTTTTGCTTTATAAAGTCAAACCTTGATATAGCGAGCCCTTGATATAGTGAATTTTTAAATCAAATATATTAAAATTACCTTACTATAATAAATTAGCTAATTAAATTCTTTAAAAAATTCGTTATAAGCTTATAATGAAGTTGATATCCAGATCCTAGAATTCATTATATCAAGAGTTCACTGTATTATTGAATACTATTGTGATTATAGTCCCTTGTATTCATTCTAATATTATTCGTTTAAAAATAAATAGAATTTTAGGTGAGATTTCATATCAATTGTTATTAAATTATTAAATAATTAAATATGATTAATAATTATTTAATTTTTCTTTATAGGATCCCTTTCGAATAGTAAGTAATAAATTGAATTAGAACTTTTATGCATTATTATATAAAACTATAAAATAAATGAATTAATTTCAAATCAATTAAATTATTCAAAACTGGTATAAACTTTTAAATTGATAAAATTTCGTCTAATAGCTGGAAGTTTAATATCATATGATAAATTGGATTTTACAGAATCATATTAATTCGTATAAATTTTTCATCATCTTAATGAAACTGTTATTAATAATGAGCTATTTCTAGGATAAATACTTTTTCTAAAAAAAGAACGCATGTCTTTACCAGATAATAATTATAAATTATTAGTTCAATATTATAATAATGCATATGATAGAAAGTTTGTAGCAATAGCTGGTACAGTTTCTGAAATATCAATAGAAGATCTCACTATCATTTTGCTATATATTAATCAATATAGCTATATTAAGATTGGATCTGAAATCTTTGAAGCAACAATTGCATCCTGATATATAAGGAATTCATATATATTAACAAAATTTATACAAAGTGATGAGATGACAGACATATTTCCTGGTGAAATACAATATTATTTTGAATATTTATTTGACTTTTTAATAGGTACTATAATGCATCATTTAGCATTTGTAAAATGGCATATACCAGCTCCTAACTGGCAAATAAAATTTCATTGTAAATCTAACGTTGAAGAAGAATTATATAATACTAAAGCTTTGAAAAAATGATTTTATAAGATTAATAGAGATAGTATCATTTCAGTTTATAATATATATAGTCAATTTGTGCTAAGTAAATTTATAGTTAGTGTACAAAAGCTAAAAAAGTATATGATAGTCATACCTATTAATAAACAATTTCATTTGTATCTTATTAAATAAATTTATAACAATTAGTATACTTTAATAAATTAATAAATTTGAAACAATCAGTAAAATTGAATAATTTATAAATTGTAAACAGTCGGTAAATTGAATAATTTTATAAATTGAAAATAATCTGTAAATTTATTAATATAGAAACTAATCAGTAAATTCTAATTGAATAATAATCATCAATCAGATATTAAACTGATTGATAACTAATTGTTAATTGAACCTAATTTGTTATTATTTAACATATAGTTATAATAGTTATAAATTTTTTAAAAACTGATTTATGTAATTCTACCTAATAATTATGATTAAGTTATTAACTGATTCATATCTGATTATAGTATCTACTAATTTCTATCTATTAATTACTAATTAAAAAATAGTGACTAATCAGAAAAGTACACTGATCAGCGTTTGACCTGTGCATGTTTACATTATTCTAATTAATTTTTTGAATATTTAGCATAAAATCATTCAAATAAGTATGGTAACGTTTTAGCAGGTAGTTTATTTGTCATTTCTAAAGGTTAATTTTTGATAATTTCTAATTAATATTATGCTTTATATTATGAAATGGGGCTTGAAGATAAAGGCTGATTATTGAAACATATATTAAAAATACATAATTATATATTATTATATAAATACTATTATAAAAATTTTTTTTAAGTTTTGGATCAACAAAAAGTAACAATTTTTAATTAATAGCCAATCAAAATTTTAAAATATGATTGTCAATTATTTTAGATTTAATTTTCATTTTTAGTAAGATCTTAGACTATATTATATTATAAGTTTTTTGGTCTTTTTTGTATATATGGGAGGCAGTCAGTAGAAAAGGAGAAAATCCAAAATTTTTGTTAATTTTTATTATTAAGCCAAATTTGTGCATATGATCGAGATTAGCCAAATGGTCTAATAATATAAATTTTGACCAAAATTTAGATTTCCCCTTTTCTACTGACCGTCTCCCATATATTAGTATATCAATATTTATATTATAAGAATTCAAATAAAGAAGCTTTTTTGTTAGTTATTTTGAGATCTTTTACCTTTATTAGTTTGATATACTGCTTTAGAAATGCTTACCATATATTTTATTTCTTTTTGATAAACTTGTTAAATGTGATATAAAAAGAATAAAGAAAAGTTATATTAATATAAATGAATTACATTTTAGAACAGGTTAAACAAATACCAATTGATAATAATAATGTTGAACAAATATTATATATTAGTCAGGTGAAACAAATATCTGTTATAATTATTATCTGATCTGTAATTTGTTAAATCAAATTAAAATTTATAAATTTCTATTCAGATATTTGCTCAGATCATAATATTTGAATTTAAGAAATATGAATCACACTATTATTTTTAAATTTATTATAATACATTTTATTGATATTACAGATATAACTTATTTTTACTTAGATTTTTGAAACTCTTAAATTTTTTTTTACTTGAATGGTATTATAGAAAATATCTTAATTAGAATTTCTTTTTAGATTTTTTTTTTAAATAATCAACTCTAATAATATTAAACAAACTTTTTACTTAACTTTAGAAGGTATTCTATTAATCATAAAAGTAACAAAAAAAGTAAAAATCTTGTGTCATATAACATCATAATATAAAAAAAAATACTTTAAAGTTGAAAGATACCAAATTCTTCTACTAATAAAAAAAATTGAATAAATATTATATTTTAAAGCAACATTAGAATAGATAAAATAGAAAGAAAATTTAAGACTAAAACCTTTTATTAAATAAAAATAAAAATCTTATTTTATTATAAAAAAATGAATTTTTGAATTTTACATAAAATTATCTGAAAACCCACCTTTGTAACCTAAGAAATTCTTTTTTCTCTTGTAAATTTACATTGTCAAAGCTATGTATTTGTCCATACTTTTAAAAGGATCTTAAAAAATACCTTAATTTCAAGACGAAACTCGTGATATGTTGGGAAAAAAAATATTTAATAAAATACGAAAATATTGATTGAACCTGATAATATTCTATCAAATTACTTGCTGGTTACACGAATTTCATTTTAATATGAAAATGATTTCATCCATAATGTTATGAATGAATCCTTTATATTTAACGCGAAATGTTTTGAATTTCCAAACCGCATTGCTAAATCGTTATATTCAAATACTTGATATTTTTTTGTGTCTCAGCGAGAATCTAATTTAAATATTCGGATACATTTAGCTTTAAGACCAACTGGTTTTGCTTTATTACATTATAGTATTCCTCAAGAAATTTTAGGTACAATTCTATCGCTCATCTAATTACTTAAAAACTAAGTACCTTGAAACTAATAATGTTAAATTCTTCTCATAAAATCAGATATTAAAAAATTTAAAAGTATCCGATGATTAATAGAAATTTTAAGAATCAATTTATTTTAATAGAAAATGAAATGAAAACGTCAAAATTCTTCTTTCGTAACAACTAGTGGAAAACGGCAGAATTTAATCAACAGACATTATTAAAAAATTCAAATTCAATTATAATACTATAGGATCCGAAGATGTAATATACAAAATCTTTTTTGAAAAATCTAAGACATATTAAGGTCTCGGGAAATGTGGACTGTAAACTTTATATTTTAATTTGTAGTTGCGGAGTTCATAAACGTGCTCAGTTAGTAGATCTAAAATAAGAATGAGCTTTCGCAGAAATATTTTGTGTCAGAACTCCCAAATCTTGCCGAATTATTACAAATCTGACAATTATTTGTTAAACAACATTGGTTCAGATGCATAAGCTTATGATATTTACTTTGAAAAGATATCAATATGTTAGTATTGATTCTTTATTCAACAACTGCAGCAGATCCGGAAAAAATATAAAAGCAATATTATTTTGTAATCAATATACTTTAGTATAAACGGAAAATTTTAAAGGTTTATTAAGTGTATTGGCTAATCAAGATGCAATTGAACAATATATCAAGCTTAGGAGCCTGAACTTTGGAAAGCTCATTGAGTTAAATTACTTGGCAGAATTTTAAAAGAACTTGAGACTGAGAAACAGAATCAAAATTTATTTTTGAGGATCAATTGCAGAAGTTTAGAATATATTTCAATTAGTGCATTATCGGAATTAAATATTAAATTAACCAAGTTTTACGGAATTTATCTATAAGATGATTGTTATTTGAGAGAAGAAAAGGTTAAGTTTTGAGAAACGGCTTTCCAATTTATGGTACGTTTTAGAGTTCTATGAGAAGTTTCTACAATTCGTTGATGCTTCGAAATCAAGAAATGGATTGTTCAATATTATTAAAACCAATGGTTTATTAATTGATTTATTAAAATAACTATCAAATATAATAAATAATAAATATAGTAAAGATAATCTAACTATAAATAATTATAAATAATAAAATGAAATCTAAATGACAATACGTTTCAGTCATATCAATATCGACCCTTTTACGGTTCTCATATAGTAGGTGCCCAGGCGAATTTGTTCCCCTCTATTTTCATAAAAGAAACCTACGCTGGTTAAAATTTTTTAATTGGTAAGCCAACATATTGAGGCAAGAAATGGTCTTGAGTTCCGAATATGCCTTGGTCTTAATATTATCACGATAGAAAAAAAACGTTTTATGGTAAATTTGGGGGGAATAAAAGAAATTTTGTTATTAAACAGTTTTTTTTTATTTTTATTTTTTGGTTTTTTGGGGTAGGTATACAAGTATTCAGATATACAGTTAATTGGTTTATTTTTTGTTTGAAACAAATATTAGTGTTTATAAACGAACAGTCAATGAGGAATTTTTTTTGGATACAAAGTGCTTTTCTTCCGTTAAAAATAACTATAAGAAGGTTAAGTCGGATTTTGGATCCAGTTTCAATAAAGTTGTTGTGTATTCGAACACTGCATAATCGATCAATAAAACCCCTTTCCTTATAGAATAATAAGGGGGATCAATTTAACCGTTGTAACATGGTATTAACAAAGTTTAGAAAGAAATTCTTTCTTTCTATTACAATTCCATAGTTGGAAAGAATTGTTTACTATATTATGCGAAAAAAAGGGTGTTAGCTTATCTCATGACAGTATATAAATGCGAACTTCCCTACCAACTACCAACTATGTCAAAAAAAAAAAAATCATAATATATCATCATGAACGCAAGTGAAAAAAAAGATACCCCACAACCAAAAATCATCCACGAAGGTGTTAAGATGCATGATTCTGATACCGCAATTGCAGCAGAACCTCTTCTTGATCAACATTCAGACTCACCGCAACAGCCTCTTCAGAATGATAACATAATTCTAGCTAATCCTCTGGTTCCAAACCTACTTTGTTCACCGTATCAACCACCTGGATCAGAATCGCAGTCACAGCATGACTCACAAGAAAATTATTTAATATCACAGCAATATAATACTCTATTAGAACAACCATCTTTTGAGCAATATACCTTATTTTACCCGTCATACAATTATCACAATTATCCTTATATGAATAACGTGTTTTATATTACTCATCATTGGATTTTATATGAAATTACTTACTTACCGCCACCGCAATCATTCGAGTTCGGTTTAGGTGCTGAGTTACTAAATTATGAGAATAATGAACAGGATAATGAATATGATAATAATTATAATGATAATGTTTAGAAATTTTTCATTTTTTTTTTTGTTTTATTATAATATATTTGCACGTCCGAGCTTAAAGTATATGGCGCAACAACTAAATTTGTACCAAAAAATTTTTTATTATTTTTTATAATTCTATTATTTTATATTTTTAACTCTTTTAACTCGTATATTTTTAATTTTTATTTTGGATTTAATCAATATAAACATATAATATTAAAAGTTTGTATTGTAAATAAATGGGTTTAACACCAGGAGAAAAGCAAATAAAGATGGTATTTTTAACCGATCTCTTCTCAAGTCGGTGAGAGAAAATAATTTTTGAATTTCAAATGTCGTTCTTTACAATGCACATGTGATGTGAAAAAAAGGCATTTGTATCATGAAAAAAAAGTTAAGGCATGATCGTCGTAAACTTTTTTTGATACAAATGACTAGCACAATTTGATATGCCATTCTGTTTTAAAATTTAGTTTCACGCACCACCAATCACGTGAAATTTTCTGGAAATTTAAAAATAAATGTCTGTGGTATTATAGCATAGTGGTAATAAAGATTAATCATAAATACTCAAAGGCTTGGGCTTAGTATAAGAAATTCCAATTTTGATATTTTTTAAATACTAATTTTTTTGTTGAATACAGCTTATTTATATTAGTTTATTTTTTACTTTTTTATAAAAATTATTAATAGTTAAGAATAAAGTTACATATAAATAAAAATTAAAAACTTTTACATTAATTTGATAATCATATAACACCTATATAAACAAACCCCTATTAAAAGCAACTTTATATTAATTAATGATATATCTGCTATTATAATTGAAAATATATTAAAATGTTATGTTATTTGTAATTATAACATAAATTTTAATATGCATTAAAATATTATAATATATATTTATAATATATATTACAATAGGTATATTAGAGACCATACAACTTTGATTTCAGTTCACATAACATTAAAATTTAAAATTGACACAGAAATCCAAATTTTATTAATAATTATTATTTATTAATAAAAAAGGTTATTATACCACCTGATTGGTCAAAATGTAAAAAAATTGTATTATTAATAAAGATATAAATAATAAACAAATTATATTGTTTAAATTAGTTTGGCTAATCACATTTTGCGAAAAGTTATTTTCTATATAACTATATAATCAATATAATTATATTTTTGTGTATGACAATCACATTTAAATAATTGAATTTATTTTTTATTTTAAAATCATTATTACTCTGTTAAAATACCTATTATATATATAAAAATAAGTTATTATTCTAATATTATGAAGGATTATGAAAGTTTACCTATTAAGAAAGAAATAAAAATAAAAGATTTTTTTAGAAATATATCAAATGATTATTTTTTTATAAATGATAATTTGTTCATAAATAATAATCAATCCTTTATAAATAATGAATCATATATTTATAATAACTGTTCTAATGATATTTAAGAAACTAATAAAAAGTTTATTATAAGAAGATGTTATAAAAAGAACTAAAGTTAGATAAAATAAATGATTAGAATATGTCATATGAACAGGTATTAAGTATAATTTTTATACTGAATTTTTGTAGATTAGGATTAAGTTAAGATAGTTTAATATAAAAATATACTTAATATCATTTCATGTAATATATTCTAATCATTTTACCTAACTTCTCTATTACTCTTAAAAGAAAATATAATAGCAGTAAGAAATATAACCATTATCCTGAAAATACTAGACCATATTTTTCAAATCTTTACTACATTTCTGATATTTTTATGGTTTTTATAGATTATAAAACATCAAATAAATTTTAAGGTATATAATGATTTTTATGAATATCATTAAGTATTTTAAGTTTAATTCAGATAATATTTATATTTACAAGTAAATATTAAAAAGAATTGTAATAATTTACTACTCCTTTCATTTAAAAGCTATGTTATTACCTTCAAAATTGTAATATATATCTTCTACTTTTAACCCTACTTATTATGTTCTGATTTTTTTTTTAAATGATATCATTCATCATATGTTAACAAATCTATTATTGTAAAGAATATGTATTTTGGTCTAAGTATATATTGTAAGAATAAACACAAACTATAGTATTGAGATCTTTAACATAAATTCTCATTATTCTATAATATATGTATAAAACTAAATAAAGGTATTAAAATTAATACTTTAAATATTGTAATTAAATTTTATATAACAATATACTAATTTATTCATTTATTATATCATTTATATAAAAAATAATTATATATAGTCTTTGACTTTATCACATATTATAATATAAGCAAATAAATATATTATATGTGAATTATATTAATCTTATGTATTGATAAATTTCAATGTAATTATATCAAAATCAAACATATTATTAAATTTATTTCATTACCTTTTATACTCAAATCCTAACAAAAAAATAATTGCTTTTTATAAAGAATATCTGTAAATAATTAATAAAATATTTGTCATAAACCTTACAAAGATTAAGACTAAAGTTGATATTTGATTAATTGATTTTAATAAGGCTAACAATTATTAATATGCTATATATAAAATTATATATTATATAAATACATAATAGATCATAAGGTTAATTGATTTATAGTATCTCTATCATATTAAATATATATTATTATTCAGAATTCTCTTCATAATTTGCTTATATTCAATTTTTTTCTTGATATTTATATTGACAAATTCAATTCATTTTATACTACATATCATACTATTAGTAATTGCTACTTACAAATCAGTAACATGAAATAAATGCTTTATAAAAAGCTTAAAAATCACTTTTTTTTAGTTGTGATTGTTATCTTCAATGCTTATATGATGTTTTTCATTATAAGAGTTATATTTTGTTAAATAATTGCTTTAATCATTATTTGAAATTCTATTCTCAACAGAAGAGACTGAATTTTTGAAATTTTGACACAATTTTAAATTTCCTTTACATTAGTCTTAGCTAAAGATGGGAACTGTAATTAATATGTTGCAACTTTTAATGTTGCAACTTACGTTGCAATTAGTTTTAACCTA
>CAMKVN010002352.1:0-13949 GCA_946474995.1 Funneliformis geosporum
CACTTAGTAAAAATTTAGCAAAACTAAAGGTTTTACCGTTTTGCCAAATCTAAAATAAGTTTAGACAAGCAATCTTAGTCATAGTAATTTTTTCAAAATATATACAATTGATCTTTTTTATAATAATTTTCTATACAATCATATTATATAAATCCTCTGTTATAAATACATCTTTTATAAGACTAATTTTATTAAACATTTTATAAAAAATCCTTTTATAATCATAATGCTTAAATAGTTATATACTTTTGAAACCAATATTTAGTAATAAATGTATTATAAAAAAATACTTTTATATAATCACTTTTCACTATAATTACACATTTTATTTTTGGTTCTGAGTGATATAATTATAAAGAAAGTTGATTGTATTTGTTAATCATACTATTAAAACATATTTTAATATATAGCTTAAAAATTTAAAAACTTTTTTGAAACTTTTAAAATAAGTTTTTTTAAAATCTAAAACTTGATTAAACTTAACTAAGTTTAGAAAAACCTATTATAAATTTATGTAAAGATATTTATTAAAAATAAATAATTTAATCTTAAATATTTCAAAATTCAAATTTTCTAAAATAGTTTAGAAGATATCATTAGTACTTATAAAAAATTTTTACTATTAGGATAATATAAAGGTATTTTTTTATTAATTTAATCATAACTGATTTTTGTGATTATAAAAAAGTTTTTATATTATTATACGAGTCGATTATGAAGTCTACTAACTGAAAAATAGACTTCAACACATATAGCAAGATTTTAGGTATCTGAAGGATAATGATTTAAATTAATAATTTTAAGAACTTGTTCGCGTTAATAAAACTATTAAATTAATAATATATCAATTTATAAGTACAGGGAATGTTGAGGATATATAAATATAAATTGGGAATATGTATGAATATTTCAATTACAATGGGAGAGCAATAATGATGGATTGGATTTTAGGTCACAAGTTTAACAGATCAATGTTATAGGGATAAAGTTTGGTTTATTAATAAAATATAAGTGGATCAATATAATTCAATAAACTAAATAAGCTCTTGTTGGCAAACTTATCAATTTATAAATTTCACAATAAATTCTCTAATTCAAATCTGCCTTTTACTATTTCTGTCTGTAACTGTCTCTGTCTCTAACTAATTGTCACTAACTACAACAATTTCCTTCCCTATTTATATAAAATATTTGATCTACTTTTATTACTAATTTTAAGATAAAGTAAACATTATAAACTTCATTAATTTAGTTAACTACATTAACTAATTTAACCAAATAAACATAAGAAACTAATTAAACTTAATTAACGATGTTAACTTAGTTAACAACGTTATTATCATTTTTGAGGTTTCAGTCATTTTGATCGTCAGGCTGCGGCTTAAGAAATTACGGCTTTCTTTAGTAGTAATCTGCAAAATTATAATAGCAATCAAATTATCTCTGGTTCTATTGGTCTAATAACCTTGTATTTATATTCGTTGGAAAGCTTCCGATGAGACGGTTCTAATGATCGTATATTTATCGAAATGTAATCATTAGGTCGAAAGTTATTTTATTTAACAATATGATATGATTATAGACTAAATAATTATAAACAGGTTTAACTGAATTAATACTTTATTAGAAATTAAATAATAATGATATAGATAAAATTTATAATATAATAACTTCTAAATCAAATTTTAAAGTAATATTGAAAAAATAAAATTAAATTATTAAAAAATATTAGTAATTTACCTAATAATTAAATAATTAATATATAAAATCTATTAAAAATAATAATATAGAAACTTTGCAAACTTTGCAGTAGAAAGGAAGGAAATTTTTTTTAAGATAATTTTAAAATCTGGATTTATTTAACTAAAAAATCATACTTAGTTTATAAAGTAAAATTTTAATTTTTTAGAATTTCATTCTTTTTACTGTAAAACTCTTATCGTTATATATCCAAAAAGTAAATACTAAAATTAAATATTTTCTTCTTATATTAAAAAAAAAAAAATTATTATTTTTGAATTATATAATATGATAATTTAAACACAATCATTCCAAAATAAAACTAAAAATTTATAAAAATAAATATACTATTCAAAAATTAAAATTAATTTCTTTTTTAAAAGACTTGAAAAACTTAATAAATAAACATTAAAGAACAAACCTAAAATATAAAAACAAAGTAATTTATTTCAGATGATTTCAAAAACAAGCACTTAAATTATTTAAAAAAATATTTTTTTTGAATTTGTAAAATTTAAATAAAATATTACAATAAATTTTATTAAATAATTTTATAATTTTTTATTGAAAAATATTCTAAAAAATAAATTTTAACTAATAATTAAATTAAAAAAAATAAGCCAATAAAAAATTTAAAATATTTTGATTATAAAATTTGCTAATAAAAATATAAGATATGAAAATAAAATTTTTATACTTAATTTTACATATTGAAATTTATATAAAAATGGATTAATAATGATAATAATAGAAATGAAAGATCTTGAGGAAGTTAATACAAAATAGAAGTTATTATAACTTTTAAATTTTGTCATAAAAATGAATTAAATCTAGTTGGTTATTATTTTTTTTAATAAAATATAAATTCAAATTCATTTAGAATTTTATATGAATTATGCTATTTGTATAACTATATTTGAAAAATTAAAATTATATTTTAAAATATTTTTATTATATTTTATAATTCAATTTTTATTCTATTTTCTATAATATATTTTATTTTAAATTATTGTATTTTCTATTTACAGCTAATTTCATAATTCATGAACCATTAATAATTTTTCAGTCATATTCAGTCGTAATATTTTATAGTAATTTTATTATAAAAAATTTTTAGTTGCATTCAGTCGCAATTTATTAGTGGTTCATAAATTATGAAATTAGCTATAATCTGAAGTGTAATAAAGAATTATTATAATCTATATAATATAATACAATCTGTTTACTTATTATTTAAGTCAATTATTTTATAATCTATATTTATAATAGAACTTTCATATTATTTATCAATTGATTTTAATTAAATTTATACAGTTTAGAGTACTTTTTAAAGAATGTAACAGTTCACATATAAAATATAAAAATATATTTTCTCTTAATTTTAAAATTATCATAATAAATATAATCTATTAAATATAATATTTAAAATAATTCAAAATCTTTCTAAAATACTTTTGAATTTTAAAATTAATTCAATATCAAATTCAATTGTAAATAATAATTATATAAATTAAAAACAGATTAACAATATATAAATTAATAGTAATTTCATAAAATTTTATTTACTTATTTTTATTACAACTTAATAATTTTAAAAATATATCATAACTTTATATTAAAAATATAATATTTTTAATGAATGACTCGTTGATTATTTATTAACTTAATATTTAAACTAAATCAATAATCAAATATAATAAACAAATTTATAAAGATATTATCAAATAAAAATTTTGATACTTTTTGTAAATCATTAACAAATAATATAAAAAAAAAACTTATTATAATTTAAAAAATGATTGAAATACTAGATATATTTACTATAAAGTATATGTAACTTAGGTAGCAATAATAATTTACATTTATTGTATTTTATAATCTTCAAATATCATAAACATTTTTTTTAAAAGTAATTTTATATATTGAATTACTATTAAACCATATTATAAAAAAAAATTTAGATGCTTTTAATTTGAAAAAAGCTCTGCTAGAATTAACCTTTTTTTTAATAAATTTTATTAATTTGTTATAAAAAATTACAACCAAATTTTAGAAATTTTCACTACTCTATAATTTCATTAAAAATTATATTTGAAAAGTTATGTAATAAATCATAATGGTAAATCACTTATTTGATTAAAAAATTTATTATTTAAAAATATTTTCTTATTTTAAATATATTTATATTTTAAAATATAATTTATGAATAATATGTAAGTCTGTATAAGAAGTTTTATATAAAAATAAGAAGGACAACAAATTTGTAATATGACATTTATGTCACGCCATGTGACGCGCAAAATATTTGTAGGTAGTGTTTTTTTATAACGGTTTCCCATTTTCTTTAATGTTGATTAAATGAAAAATTTAATTCATTCACCAGATGTCTTCACCTTTCACTTTCATCAATCTCACCAAATATCTCTCCACATTGTTTCTTTTTAAGAAATTCCCAAATTTTATAAATATATCCGCTTTCACTATATATAGACCACAATCTTGGTGTTACATAAATTGTCACGTGTTGCAGACTTTTCATTTTCTTATCAAAAAGCGATTTGTTTCTTAATTGTTCGGGACATATTTAAATTGTTTTCTTTTTTTCTTTATACACTTGTGGAGAATTATATTAAAAATAAAATAAACAAAACTCTAAATCAACTTGGAGAATTATTGAAAGTCCTTACACTCTCGTCTTTGCTGTTTTTAACTACAAACAAGCCAAATGGCAATGTCTAGTGCCGCCAACATCTTGTTGAAACAGTTTAAAGGTACGTGTTTCTTCCAGTTGTTTCCCTTATCTATATAAACTAGAATTGACATATTTTATAATTCTCTAATAAATATCATTTAAACGGCAGAACTTACACAATTTCCAGTGCCAGGGTTTACAGTCGCTTTGCAGGATGACGATGTTTTTGAATGGTAGCTTCCTTTAAGTTCAATCTTCCAATCCGTTCTTAAATATAAAAGTTTCTTTATTCTTAATTATTTGATTTACAGGGACGTAGGTATTATTGGTGCACCTAAAACTATTTACGAGGGCGGTTACTTTAAGGTATTTAGATATAAGCTACCATATTAAGTTTCAAGCAAAAAAGCGAGTGTAAAACTGATACTATTTTGATTTAAGGCAACTCTCAAATTCCCAGTTGATTACCCATTTAACCCACCGACGTTTAAATTCAATAATGAGTTTTTCCATCCCAATGGTATGCATTGATTAATCTAATTATAATAAACCTTGATATTCTTTGCTAATTACCTTGATTGCATAAATTATAGTTTATTCAGACGGAAGGCTCTGCATATCTATTCTTCACCCACCAGGCGATGATCCAACCAGTGGTGAGACCGCCGCTGTAAGTTACCAAGAAAAGTGTCTATTGGTTCACGTATATATGAAAGTAAAACTAAATAAGTGCTCTTTTTATGCGTTTAGGAACGTTGGAATCCCACTCAAAGTGTTGAAAGTATGCCATAATTAAGGTTTAATTTTTTATTTCATACGTGAGAGTAATGGCTAACTTTTATATTTATATAAAGGTATTCTGATTAGTATCGTCAGCCTTATGGGGGATCCTAATTGCTCAAGTCCCGCTAATGTGGTAAGTATTTAGATTAAATTAATTAAACCATCTATTTAACTTAACTAATAAACACGTTTATGTTTTTTAGGATGCTGGGGTATGTATATTATTATATTCGAATCTTCAAAGTAGGAATCGTGTTGTTCACAATTCGAATCTGAATCTCTAGGTTTTGTATCGTACAGATCGTGATTCTTATAATCATATTGTTCATGGTGAGTGTTCGAGAACGTTCTGTGTATATAAGATTTTTATCATTTTATTTTACCAAATCTTTATTTGTAAATAGCTCAAGTCGAGGCATCGAAAAAGGACATTCCGGAAGGTTTGAAAATACCAACAAACAGTAAGTTATTTGAAATATTTTTCTCTTTTATTTACGTGTAATTTAACGTTCTCGTTTGTCTGCAGCCGATGATTTCATTGTTCAAAAGAAACAAGCCGAAGATGATCAAGATGAAAATTTCTGGTATGCATCTGATGAAGATGATGAAGAAGATATGGATTATATGTCATCAGATGATGAAGAAGAAGACTAACAATTAGATTATATAGTGTACAAATTATTTGATGATGAATTTCTTCAAGGATTCTTCCTTTTTAGAATAATTTTAATTTACAAATATTATAAGAACTTCATGCCCATTAAGAACTTTTAACCCTTGGCATTTCTCTTTTATAAATTGTAACATAATAAACTTTTTTTCCTGTAAATTGCTATTTACTTTTTCTATTTCACGCATTTGGGCATAAAGAAAAATTTAGAAATCATAAATATTGAGGACTTTATAAGTAATTTATATAGTATATTCAAACAAACAAAAATATATATATATATATATTTGTAATTAATACAATTGATCGATCCTATTTTGTCTCATCAACTTTTTATTTGTTTATTTATTTATTATTATTTTTTTTTTTTAAAAAAAAAAAATCAAATTTATATAGATAAAAATTTGCGGAATTAAACTAAATCTTTTATTGGTGATTAAGAATTACAAATAGTAATTTCATTGTGCCATTGTTCAATTCATTATTGTTGCGATGCTTGAGCACGACGTCTATTAAGTTAAATAATATATTTATTAGTATATTTAAATGATACTTAAATTAAGATAGCAACAAGTAGTACAAACCTATCACGTTCTTCGGCAATAGTGAGCTTTAAAATTTAAAAAAAATAAGTAATTAAAAAAAAGAATTATTTACCTCGATAAAAAATTTCAAAAATAAAATGATATTTAATACTTACTTTAACACCCTTGCCTTTTGGTAAAGAAATCCAAGGTTTATTACCCTCGCCAATAACGAAAACATTTGTAAGACGAGTAGCGAATTGTCTCTCAAGAGCGTCTTTTACGTGTACAATATCAAAGCCACCTACGTGCCGTTCCCTATAAACCATTTTAAGGAATGAAAAAAATGGTTTAAAAAAAACAAAATTCATATAAAAAATTTAGAGTAAAACGAACCTATGCGTAATGACCCCAACTCTTCCCATATTTCTACCACCTGTTATCATGGCCACATGTCCGACTTCAAATTTAATAAATTCGGTGATTTTGTTATTCTCCAAATCTAATTTAACTGTATCATTAACTTTGATTAAAGGATCGGGATAACGAATGGTGCGTCCATCATGAGTCACGATGAATGGTATTCCCTTTGCACCCACTTGAACCTTTTTAACTTTAGCTAATTTGTATCTAGCTTCATCCGCAGTAATTCTATGAATGGTGAACCGGCCCTTTGTGTCATAAATTAATCTAAAGTTTTCGCCATTTTTTTCGATGGAGATAACATCTAAATATTAAATAAACATAAATATATCATTATCTTTTTTTTTTTAAAAAAAAAGGGAGAAAAAAGTCGTGAAAATATATTATTTTATTATTGTTTTTAAAAATAAAATTTCTTACCCATAAAACCGGCAGGGTACGTTGTATCGGTTCGAACTTTTCCGTCAACCTTCACAAAACGTTGCATCAAAATGCTTTGGACTTCTTTTTTGGTAAGGGCATATTTAAGGCGATTTCTCAAAAATACAACAAGAGGTAGACATTCACGGAGCTTATGAGGACCAGGGGATGGCCTTGGCGCCTACTCGATCAACCCAATTGATTATTGAATTCAAATATATTTAGTTTTACTTTTCAATAAAAAAACTTCATAATAATTACTTTCTACATAAAATGGACGAATGATACAAAAAGAAAATGATACATACATAAGTCCCCGTGAGTTTATCCAACATCCAATGTCTTGGAGCATTGAGTCGTTTTAAATGCTTCCTTGGTCCACGAGCCTATCATTCAAAGATAAATCCAATTAAAATATAATGAGTTTTATATATAGATCAAATATGAACATCAAAAAAAAAAAAGCTTTTTGATTTGGTATTCTTGACAATGTGAAGAACTATAAAAAATTTGAATACGATAGATAAATTGATCAATTCTTATGGAATCTAAATAACACATTATCGATTCATCAAACCAAATTCATTATTTCTTTTTATTTAATCAGATGGATGGTATCAATTTATAACAAAAAAAAATAATAATATATATATATATATATATTTTTGATATTTTTCTTATTAAAAAAAAAACTTTGATTTTTGGATGAATATGATAAAATTAACGATAAAACATCTAAATGAATAATTAATAAAGTACTGTTTTTGTGAAAACGTACCATTGTTAGCTATTTTTTTGTTAATTAAGCCAACGGGCGAAAAGGAAGAATAAAAATTTTTTGAATTGATCTTATATTTAAAAATGTATAAAATGTACGTCGATCAGTTGGTAGTACCGATAAAAATAAGCTTACGTATATTAACTTTCGTAATTTTATTTTCCACAAAAAATTTAAAAAAATTAATTTGTTGATCACTCGTTAGAAATGGCTCGAGACACCGTGAAAAATGTTCCCCCAGCTGAGGAAATTTCTGGTAAGGATAAACAAAAGGCCAAGGAGGAAAGTAAAGCTAAAACTGATGGAGATAAAGAAAAAAAAGACGAAGCCGAAGAATTGGTAGGTTTAATTGAACGATAGAGGTCCTAGGCGTCATTGTAGTTTTACACCACATTGGTGGGCTTATTAAGTTATAATTATGACCGTAAACTCGGAATTCTCGTTCTCTAAGTTCGATTTGCACCTTCTCCCGAAATACTTTGATAGAACGTTAAACATGCATTGATAACTTTATTACATGTTTACAGTCAGAAGAAGATCTCCAACTAAAGAATGAATTGGAAATGTTGGTAGAAAGGTTAAAGGTGAGAACGTAATCAATTAATTTTGATCAATTTAGAATAATTATTAAAAAGATAAATGAATAATTAATTGATATAGGAAGGAGATGTTAGTCTTCATAGATCAGCATTGGAAAGCCTTCGAACATCGATTCGTACGTCTACCAGCTCGATGACTTCTGTTCCAAAACCGTTGAAGTTTTTAAGACCTCATTATGTTACTATAACTGAGGTTTACGAAAGTTGGCCACCAAGTGACAACAAGGTGATCGATCATATAATATAAACCATGAATCTATATTACTAGCAATTATTCAAACTAATCTTTGTTTTACGTGTATATGTATCTTTATAGTCCTTCCTTGCAGATATTTTATCGGTGTTGGCAATGACTTATGATGAGGGTAAAAGAGATTCTTTGAGATATAGATTGCAGGGATCACGTGAAGATCCAGGCTCTTGGGGACACGAATACGTACGGTAAGTATTCAACTCTTTTTTCACAAATTTATTTTTAATTTTAGGCTTACACTTCTTTCATATATAAAAAAGACATTTGTCAACCGAAATTGGCCAGGAATATCTTTATCGCACAGAGAATGAGATTGGCACGGATGATCTCATGGCTCTTGCTTTAGAGATTGTCCCATTTTTCTTAAAACACAATGCTGAAGCTGATGCTGTTGACTTATTATTAGAGCTGGAGATGATTGATCAATTACCTCAATATGTAGATGTTGATACATATGCGCGTGTTTGTCTCTATATGGTTAGGTATAAATGCAAATTATCAATAATTTTTAAATGTGAATTTACTTGCCTTTTTTTATATTACTAAATATTATAATAAAAATATATCAGTTGTGTTAACTTGTTAGTACCTCCGGATGATGTGCAATTTTTACGCACGGCCCATCAAATTTATCGTCAAAATGACAAATATACCGAAGCTGTGTCATTAGCTATTCGCCTTGGGGATAATAAGTTGATAAGAGAAGATTTTGAGGCAGCGGGACATATAGATATGTATGTTTTCTGCACAAATGAATTATTAAAATATAATAAGATTTTTCAATTCAATTTTGTGTCGTTTATAATTGACAATTTTTTATAGGCTTTTGCAGAAACAAATTGCTTTTCAATTGGGAAGGCAACAAATTGACATTCCCGAGATTGGAGACGAACTTAAAGAAATAATGAGTAATTCACTTCTAACGAAACATTTCATTGCCCTTGCAAAAGAGTTAGATGTTCTCGAGCCAAAGACTCCGGAAGACATTTACAAGAGTCATCTAGAAAATATCAGTTAGTAAACCTCTACTTTATCTATATATCTATATATATTATAATTGAACATTTTTATAATTATCTTTAGGACCGGGATTTGCAAGTGGTAGTGTTGATTCGGCACGACAAAATTTAGCATCCACTTTTGTGAATGCTTTTGTTAATGCTGGATTTGTAAATGACAAATTGATTTCAATAGAAGATGGTAACACATGGATTTATAAAAATAAAGATCATGGTAAAATAATTATAACATAATAATCAGAACAATGTGATCTATGAGTCATTGTTCATTTACAAATTTATTTTTGATTTGTAGGAATGTTGAGTGCGGCCGCTTCCATCGGTATGATTATGTTATGGGACGTCGATGGATTATCAAAAATCGATAAATATTTATATTCCAATGAGGACCATATTAAAGTACGTTATATGTGCACATAAAAAAACCGACATACTATACTATTTGGATCTAAATTGTTTATTGTACAATCATATTTTCATTTTCATTGTAGGCTGGAGCTATACTTGCCATCGGGCTTATAAATACTGGAGTCCGAAATGAAAATGATCCAGCTTACGCGTTACTTTCAGAACATATTCAAAATCACAAAAATGCGATGATGCGAACTAGCGCTATAGTTGGGTAAGGGAAAAGGGAAAAGATGTAAATTAATTTTAATACCGTGAAAATATCATTCAATTCAATTATTTTTTAGTCTTGGTATGGCATACTCTGGCTCACATAGAGAAGATGTTCGGGACCTATTGTCCACCTTCATTAGCGATACTACTGGAAGTATGGAAATAGCTTCACTCGCAGCTTTGTCGTTGGGTCTAGTATTTGTAGGATCTTGTGATGGAGACATTACAAGTACGATATTGCAAACAATGATGGAACGCGATGAATCTCACTTAAAAGAAACTTGGGGAAGATTTATGGGCCTTGGATTAGCTCTGCTGTATCTTGGTAAGCTTTTATTCTTTATTCGTATGAATTAAAAAGTGAAGTTAAATATAGTATTCATTATTAAATTAAATAGGAAAGCAAGAAGCTGCTGAAGCGACTCTCGAAACTTTGAAAGCTATTGAGCATCCTATTGGTAAACAAGTCGGAGTTTTGGTAGAAATTTGCTCTTATGCAGGTAGAGTACGATTTTAATTTGATAAAGACAATTCCTATTTTCATAAAATTAATAATAAATTCTTTTATTAAGGAACCGGAAATGTACTTAAAATTCAGAAGATGTTGCATGCATGCAATGACCATTTAGATAAAGAGAAAGAAGATGATTTACATCAAGCTTTTGCCGTATTGGGCGTAGCTTTGATAGCCATGGGTGAAGATGTTGGCGCTGAAATGGCATTAAGGTCATTTAACCATTTGGTAAGTTTTCAAAGGATCTTAATGAAAAAAAAAATTTCAAATTTTATTTAATCAGCGAATCTAAAATCTCTCACAATATTCATAAAACAGATGCATTATGGTGAACCAGTGATTCGTCGCGCAGTTCCTCTAGCATTAGGATTGCTGTGTGCTTCTAATCCACTTCTTAATGTTCTCGAAACGTTAAGTAAGTATTCTCACGATAATGATCCAGACGTTGCTATCAATGCTATTTTTGCTATGGGCCTTGTTGGCGCAGGAACAAACAATGCTCGTTTGGCACAAATGTTGAGGCAACTTGCGTCATATTATCATAAAGAACCAAATTGTTTATTTATGGTTCGAATCTCGCAGGTAAAAGATTTTATTATGAAGACTTATGTTACCTTAATGTTTTTTTATTGACAGGATATCAATTTCAGGGATTGCTGTATATGGGTAAAGGAACGATATCAATCAATCCATATCATTCCGACCGTCAATTAATGTCACCTGTTGGTATAGCTGGCCTTTTGGCGACCCTTATTGCTTTTACTGATATCAAAACATTTATACTGGGTAGATACCATTGGTTCTTATACTATTTGGTCACAGCAATGTATCCAAGATTTTTGATTACACTTGACGAAAATTTAAATAGCTTGCCAGTTACTGTTCGCGTTGGACAGGCTGTTGATGTAGTGGGGCAAGCAGGAAGACCCAAGACTATTACAGGATTTCAAACTCATTCAACACCTGTATTATTGGCACATTCAGAACGTGCCGAGTTAGCTACAGAAGAGTGTATGTGTGAAATATGGCGTTATATAGAATTTATTCAATTTTTTTTTATAATTATTATCTTAATTTTTTAATATATTTTTTGCTTTTTTTTGATAGACATCTCTTTATCTCACGTTCTTGAAGGATTCGTTTTATTACGAAAGAATCCCGATTTCATGGAAGAAGATAAAGAGTAATTTAACATGACTATTAATATTTTTATAATTTTTATAATAAATTTTATGATGTTATCTAAGTAAAGATAGCTATTAAATAAATTATTATAAAAATAATCTAATCACAATATATTGCTACTTATTTATTACCACCCACCATTTAATACATTTTTAAGAGAAGAATCCAGTAAGGATATTTGATAAAAGTGTCGGAATACTTATTATGATTGTGAACATTTATTGATGTCCTCGTCATTAATTATGTATATTTTGAGCAAAAATTTTACGTAGGATAATAAAAAAAATCAAGAATGTTAATATTGATTTCATCATGTTTGATAATTTTGGTAAACAACAAATACCTAACATATTTAAAATTTATATTGTTCGAGTTAAGTATGTAAAATACTAGATAGATTATAGAATTTAATAAATTTCACCCGTATTAATCCAAGTCATGTGCCCACTAATTTATCATTGGTTCAAATTACTATTAATTGTAACAATTACGATCTAAAATCAATAAAAAAAAAATTATTACGATGATGCAAAGAAGTAGTTCGAAGATGCAACTGAGAAGTTGGAGAAGTAGGAGAAGGATGATTATAAAGGGAAAAGGGAATACATTGAATGAGAACATAAACTTTCTGGCGATTTTATTGGTAGAAATTTTTTTGAAATATCATAATACTTCATTTTTATTGGTACGAAATTGATCGTCATACAATTTTACCAAAAAAAGATAGGCATTTTAAAATCAAAATTATTTAATAATGGTTTAAAAATTGTGATCCAAATATTACTCAATTAAGTAAGGACAAAGTTATAAAAACCAATATAACAAGATTGTTGTAATCAAAAATTTTAAATGTTTTGATAAAAAAGAAGATACAATGTTAATATATAGAAATGCTTTTTATCAAAATGTTTTGCAGAATAAAATAATCAGTTTAAAATTCTATAAAAAGTATTATCTTTAATTGCCAATTCGGGAGTCAACGGGATATTATTATATAATATAAATTGACACAGATCATTTCAAAAATCCTATATATGAAGGTTTAGACCAATATGTACCACCTTAATTTTAACTATGTAATACAAAAAAATAGCTAAATAATATGATTAATACCATGTGATTTTATTGTATAAGTTACCAAATTGAGAGATTTACTATTGTGAAGTTTATCTTATATACAAGCGATATTTATCACTTTACGATAAGCACTATGTGAAAATAATGAGTTAGCAATTATAAATACAAGATAAGTTTTCAACTACAATTTCATATTTTATTACTTTATTAATATTATTAAACCATTTTGAAACCCTTATGACTCAGTTTCTAACTTATTTCTATTACTTTTTGTTTAAAAGTACAAGTATATAAATCTATTCAATTTTGTAAACTTTTGGAATATCCTTCTCCTCTAATTCTTCAGCTTCAACATATTTCAAGAGTTTGACATGCATGATTTGTGCATTTATTCTATTCTGATATCACTGATTTTTTAATAAAAAAAATCATTTTAACATAGCTTTGACATTTTTTTTGATCCTAATACCACTTCTTCTGATGCCTAATTTTTGGTTATATTTTAACACTCACCCTTTAGATAGTGAAAATGTTATGTCTATTATATTTTATGAGAAAATTATAACATAATAACTATCCCTTAGATTGTTTAGCAGGCAAATTTGCCTGCGAAAATAAAAATAATTGTTAATTTCTTTATAAAATATTAAA